>JAJHUR010098996.1:2028-12495 GCA_027495735.1 Lutjanus campechanus | reverse complement strand
ACGTGGATAAACAAACTAGGAGACTGAAGCAGTGGTGGACCAGGAACTCCTGTGTTTTGCGAGGTAAAGTTACCAGAGGAGTCTGGCGGCTTTGAAGACGGCATAGATAGATGAAATGGATTCAGGCTGTCTTATGGCAAAGTAGAGCCGTGAAAATATTCTAAATAAAGGGCACTAGGGTTGGGCGACTGGATGACCGATCAATTTTTGGAGTGATATTTGTCATTTTATTTTGCTAATGTAATGGTCTGTAGAGTGATAGCTGCTGCTCCATGCCACCCTCTCATCCGGCGGCACAGGACTCACCCACTCACCGGACCATGAGCACGCTGAGCAGGGTGAGGAGTGACAGATAAACAGCCTGCAGTGTCAGACTCTTTGCACTCTTTTCACACAGTGAATTAAGGATTTAATTCAACAAAACCAGAGTCGGTGATTGTTGGAAGAGTGGACGAACAAACAAAGATGGTTTTTGGTGAGTTTTACATGTTTTTCTGTCGAGTTTGAATGAATTTGAGTTTGAAATTTTTCAGGGATTTAATGAGCCAATTAAGCAGAGACACTAGAATTTAGAAGGTTTATGGTTGTATTTCTCACTTTAAAAAGTAAAGTAAGTGTGAGAATATTTAATTTATTGACACTTTGTATGTTTGTTTTGTTTATTGGACGTAGTGAACCTACACAGTGAGGCCCGAGAGGGCCTAGGCCTATGCCAAGTTGACATAGGCCTGATTTTGGCCTGTTGGACCTACCAGTCTACAGTATATTAGTATCAGCATATATGTTGCATCAGCATTTTGTGTGAATTGTTTTTTTAATTTAATTTTTTTTTAAAAACTTCTTCATATTGGCATCACCTCCCCAAAACTCAGACTCTAAGATCCCTTAAATCCTGTAGAGGCAAAACAGACATCATACCATACATTCATGGTACCACTTACTCGCCAATTGATGACACTTCTGAGTAGTTTAAGCGGAACATAAAAGCCAAAAATAACAATATACGGCACATCTATGTGACACATGCTGTAATTCTGCTGTAAGTGTAGAAATAAAGGGAGTGAAAGGAGAGCAAACTGCCTCAGGTTCAACAGATGAACGCTTCCACAGATACAGAGGCCTGATTAGCAGACGTTTCCACCTTTCCGCGACACTAACCAAGTGAGCGCAGCGTTTAATTTCCATGAGCTTATTGAAATTCATCAATATAGACAACAGCAGAGACTGGAGCAGTTGCTGTGGGGCACAGGGCACCAAACTAGAAACCGAACATGATAATGCAGAGCGGAGCTGATCTGAAACCTCGAGCAAAATGGATCGATTGATTGAACTGTAATAACCCGGACTACACACAGTGCTCAGACAATTTGCAGTATAGCCGCTCACAGCGACATGTCTTCATCAAACCACCTCGCTCAAATGTGAGATGTGCTCCTACATGGGTCATGTTTTAGGCCATTACTCATCGGCACACAACACACTTCATCGTCTCCATAGCTCCAATTACTGTCATGACATCAGGCTTTTATGGGGGAGGGATAGAGATGTCATGACACATTAAGTACCCCTGTGATAACTCCATCACCACATGAAGGAAAAAGGAGAGGATTAAGGGTGGAAGTGTTTGAAGATGAAGAAGTTGCAATGACTTACGTAAGATGTACTCCGAGCTGTCTGTATCGTAGTCGTTATCCTCTGGAAAGTGATTGATCCGAAAACAGCTGCCTTTGTTGATACCTGCAGAGAAGCAAAACGCAGTGTGAATGTGGCCGATGAGAGGAAGCAACCCGTGCAGGGACGAAACGACAGCAGCAAAAGGAACATACTGCATTGATATCATACTTGCCTGCTCCCCCGATTTTCCCAGGAGACTCCCGCTTTTCATCACCCTCTCCCTATTTCCTCCCGGGAACATGATCTCCTGTATTTGTCCCGATTTCTGACAAATTTACCCACTTTTTTTCCCCCCTTTTTACTACCAAAACCTGTTTTCTAACATTGTACAACAAGTATACGACCTACATGATACTAAGGTGCTGTTTACAAATTAACGTTTGACCCTTTGTTGGCATTTTGGGGGCTTGAAAATGCAAACTTTTGAAACGGTTCCAAAGTGTAATGTTATGATAACGCCACCCATAAACTGGTCACATGCAGTTCCTGTAAAAACGGTGGCGTCATGTGCATGTGGATTACGTTTTCAGTCGAATAGCCACCCGCCAGTAGGAGAACAACAAAAACAATGGTGGCCCACAGAGCTTTTTTTTTTTAATGCTTTATAGTCCAGGGTCACTCGGAGTGACGACCCCACTTCATGATCTGTAGAAGAAAATGTGTGTGCGCAGGCATGTGGTGTTTCATTACAAAGCTTCACTGCCAGTTACTGGTCTGGACTACATGCTACAGCATTTACAGTCGTTTTTGCTGATCCGTATGCACGGGGATTGTCTTCAAAATGTTGTTGTCTGAACGTGGGACTTTTTTTGTAACACAAAGTAGAACTTTTCAATTTTTAGCAAGGCTGCCGTCATGTGAACATCGCTTCAAAGACTATCCACCTGGACAACAACACAGCGACACCAAACCAGTCTTCCTAGGAAGAGTTGACGTTTCTTAAGGAAATTTTTAAAAGGAAAGCATTATTTAAAATCTTCTGCATCAGTTTTCTTGTAGGGACAAGAACTAAATGAATGAAAGAAAAACTGATGAATATAAGTTTATGCCTGAGATTTCACGCTACAGGGACAAATTATTCTGCATTCTTTCCTGAGAATTAAAAGTAAAATTAAAATTACTCAGCATAAAAATGCTGTGCGAGTGTACTCATTATTTTGTTATTTTCAGTCTTAAAAAGTCACCAGAATGCAGAATCCTCCCTATTTTTGTCTAATGGTTGACAAGTATGGTCTTTATAATGAGAAGCTTCGATTTAGATAGAAGGAACTAAAAGACCTTCATGCTGACCATCCACTGAATCAGTAAACAACTTTCATGATCCAAATAAATCATAGAAAACTGGAGTCTCTTTTTGGTGAAGAACATTATTTCACCTCCAACCATGTCGGAGACCATGTGAGGACAGGCTGCTGTGGATCTGAGGTTCTTACGTTCTCAGGCCCTCGGGCACCTTCTATTCAAAGACCCAGTCTCTTCTTCACTGAGAAAATCTTCCCTCCACTTTTAAGAGAATAAAACATTGGAGCATTATGAATATTGAAAGGTTAGACTTTGAATTAAAAAGTCAGACGCCCAATTTTGCTGCTGCATCCTGTCATGTCTGCCTTTGCTACAGTGTTAATTGCTCTGGTAGCTGCGCTGAAAACACCTGCAGAGGTATTAATGGACATGCATCATGTGTATGAAATTGATAACGTGGAAAAAACTTAACCTAGACTTCGCACAGCTTGGATTTTCTCAGTCTGCAATAAACTGTAAAAATCGAACAGCAGTATGATCTCTTTGTTTTCCTTGAAACAGAAGAACATTTTCAATACTATGAGTTGCAATTTCATAATTTGGATGTCAAAGTAAGGTCATGTTCCTTTAATAGGTAAAATATATCTTAACTGACAACCACAAACACAGTTTAGTCAATCCAAACCTTGCCTGCTGCTGTTGTTATGTCTTAAAGTGTAACTTTAACCCCAGATCTGAAGTGGTCAGGGACTTAGGAGTGGCATGGGGGTGCACATGACAACCACTGTAGGTGGTGTGTGAGATAGCTGGTAGTCAAAACAAACTATCTATGAGCAGCTGCTATCCCACTCTCTGTATCTACACTGGAAACACAGAGTCTGCTGGAGCTTTGACAGTCACTGTAAAGCACATTCATGGCTCTTTGTAAATGTTTCTGTGTGGTAGGTTACCTGTGTTGGAGCTGAGCTAACTGTTAGTGACTCAGATAAGCTGAGAACAAGGCACTCGGGCATCTGTGGTACAGATGCACTCACCAGCCGCTTTATTAGGTACACCCTGTTAATACCGGGTTGGTCCCCCTTTTGCCTTCAGAACTGCATGAATTATTCATGGCATAGATTCAACAAGGTGCTGGAAACATTCCTCACAGATTTTGGTCCATATTGACATATCATCATCACACAGTTGCTGCAGATCTGTCGGCTGCACATCCATGATGCAAATCTCCTGGTTACCACATCCCAAAGGTTCTCTATTAGATTGAGATCTGGTGACTGTGGAGGCCACTGGAGTACAGTGAACTCATTGTTATGTTCAAGAAACCAATCTGAGATGATCTGAGCTTTGTGACATGGTGTGTTATCCTGCTGGAAGCAGACGTCAGAAGATGAGTACACTGTGGTCATAAAGGGATGGACATGGTCAACAACAATACTCAGGTAGACTGTGGTGTTTTAAATGATGCTCAATTGGTACTAAGGGGACCAAAGTGTGCCAAGAAAATATCCCCCATACCTTTACACCACCACCAGCAGCCTGAACTGTTGATACGGCAGGATGGATCCATGCTTTCATGTTGTTTACACCAAATTCTGACCCTACCATCTGAACAGGGCAGCACAAATCAAGACTTATCAGACCAGGCAACGTTTTTCTAATCTTCTATTGTCAAATTTTGGTGAGCCTGTGTGAATTGTAGCCTCAGTTTCCTGTTCTCAGCTGACAGGAGTGGCACCTGGTGTGGTCTCCTGCTGCTGTAGCCCATCTGCCTCAAGGTTCGACGTGTTGTGTGTTCAGAGATGGTCTTCTGTATACCTTGGTTGTAACAAGTGGTTATTTGATTCACTGTTTCCTTTCTATTATCTCAAACCCGTCTGGCCATTCTCCTCTGACCTCTGGCATCAACAAGGCATTTTCACCCAGAGAACTGCTGCTCACTGGATATTTTCTCTTTTTCTGATCAGTCTCTGTAAACCCTAGAGATGGCTGAGTGTGAAAATCCCAGTAGATCAGCGGTTTCTGAAATACTCAGATCAGCCCGTCTGGCACCAACAACCATGTCACGTTCAAAGTAACTTAAATCACCTTTCTTCCCCATTCTGATGCTCGGATTGACCATGTCTACATGGCTAAATGCACTGAGTTGTTGCCATGTGATTGGCTGATTAGATATTTGTGTTAACGCGCAGTTGAACAGGTGTAACTGATGAAGTGGCTGGTGAATGTATATTAAAAGGAACTAGATACTATACGCAAAGATGGCGTCCATGGCATCAGTTCAATGAGAGTTGTTCGCCTGGCGCATAAGAGAGAAAAGTTTTCTAGCTTCCGGGTTATAAAGCCCAACTGAATGTGCACAGTAGTGTTTTCCCCCCTTGCCCTTACCCTCGGGTTCCTACTGGGCCCATAGAATTTAAAATGGCTTTTTTCGGCTTGAGGAAAGTTTTGCAAATTAAAAACCTCCATTGTTTTACAGACATCTCTTTTATAATGGTGGCTACAAGGAAAAACTGGCAGTCAGGCTGAGCAGCAATGCCTTGTGTCATTCTAATATAAGTCTATGGTCTATGAGGGTGTGTCAGTACATAGCCACCTGAGTGAAGTCAGTTTAAGTTGGATATTCAAGAAGATGTCCCTGGATCCATCTGTCTTACTTGTATATCCAAATGAAAACTAACTTCACCGCTGTGCCATGTTCCCACTGTTTTTCATGGGATCATCAGTTGAAAGAAAGAATTCAGCCTGGTGGAGATCATAGAAATTGCTGATGTGAAAGTGTGAAGATAAATTCAAATCATAACACTGGAATAGCCCATAAAATCAAACATTACACACCACCTAATGGTGAGACTTGCTTGAAGTGTTTTGCCAAAAGTGCTGATCACTTTCCCCACACCAACAGTCCTGGTGCGAGTTCTGTTGCTCAAGAGAAATTCAGATATTTTACTGTGTGTACACTCTACATACTGTACATGATCTAAGATCTAGGCACTGATTTGTTTGTACGAGTCAATCTAAACTGAATTCATACCTGAAAAACTTGGTTTGCATTACTTGGACCAACTTACTGACTGCCACATGTTCAGTAGATTTGCCTGATTTAAAGGCACCCTGTGAAGTTTTTGGACTCTATTAGCTCTGTGGGGTATTTTTCTTTTTTTGCACATATTTTGCATGCACACAAGTATGTGGGTGATGCCATTCATGTAGCTGCCAAGCCCGTTCTTCTTCTCCCAGGTTGTCAAATACACTGACACTTTGTCAAACCTCACACAGACACAGAGAGTACCCTTTAGCTTCTGTGTGACACCCGAGGCTTTCAAGTAACTTCAATCTAAAAACCAACCATAAGGTGACGAAGTATAAAGAGTGAGGGAGTCTGCGTAAGGATGGATGGGTTTCATAAACACAGGTATTTCACCCTGGAGTAGGGGGTTCGTGCCCCATTTAATACCAAAAGTCAATGTTATGTAAAATTTACATAAAGTTATATAACGTGACTTATGTCACATAACACAGCATACTTATTTTAACCCAGACCATGATCTTTTCCTAAAGCCAACCAAGCAGTTTTGGTGCCTTTGGATGGTTCTGGTGTCCCTATAATCCATTAATTCTTGATAACAGACAACTCCTCAGGCATTATCCCTACATAAGTACTCCACTCTACTGTCTGTCAACAGTCGACTGTTACATTCAGCCTCACTTAAAGGAAAACTTTGACACTTTTAATGTGGATGCTCAGTAGGGCTGCACGGTAAATCAAATTTTTTTATCAAAATCCCATTATGGCTTTAAGCAATCACAGTAGGTATAATATTTGTTAAAAACAAAATGTGTCAAAAAAAATGTTTTAAATGAATGAATGTCATGAATCAGAGATGTCCTGTCCTACACATCTGATTCTACAGACTTTTAAAAAATATATATATTTTCATTTGGTACAGATTACACCAGTCATTTTAACATGTTTTTTAAATCAAAATAAGAATAATGATGTAAACATGATCCTACAATCTAATATCACAAATCATATCGCAATTGCAAAGTCAAAGTCAGTGCGGACGAGAAATTATGTCAATCAAAGCAATAAATTCCTTAGTTCGTTCTATGTTGACCGAGAATAGAGAGATCTGTAGTTCTTCCTGCATCCAGTGACGTCACGGGATGTAGGAAGAATCACAGGCTTTTCACCTTGCAGTTCTCATCTCTGCCTCTGGGGGCATACATGAGTATTGTCAACTAATGCTATGTTTCTGCCCAACAAATTAATAGCTATAGGCAAAGGTGGTGATAACACGGCAACAAGTGCGTGGGAGTTGCAAACATGCCTACAATGCATTCTGGTACATGTAGGCACTGCTGCAAGGCTCTGTGAACAGAGAAACTTAACTTTCTGTAGCATGCGCTGAGGAATTAACTGCTTAAATTAACATGTGTATATCCACGTGGAAAATGCCAAAATTTCTCTTTAAATGTGCCACAGCAAATACCCCCAGATCTGAAGTGGCCAGGGACTTAGTTGTGATGTTTGGATTTCTGAGGGGGACATACACCGTTTCTGCGGCCAGTGGTGAGCTGTGTTGTGGCTACAAAATCAAAACAAGTGTGAACATTAGCAGATTAGCTGTAATCACTGGCTGAGTATGCATCCTGGTTAGCATAGCCTCTGGCTGCATGGCACTTTGTGGTAGACAGCTCATTTAGATGGGATCAAATTCTGTGGTAGAAATGTTTCATCAGCCAGGAAATGGCTGATGAAACCGTGTTTGTTAGCCATGATACACATTATGTGTTTTGGTGAGAATGACAACAAAAGAGCGGTTATTTACGCAGGACACCTTTAACACGTTTCTTACTTCATATTGCGACATGATTTCATTCCAGCCATCAGTGCAGAATTTCAATGTCACATTTGTCTACTAAATTATTATGGGTGATGTCTGATACCGCTGGGAAAGAGAATGAAAGGAAACCAGAGATAAAGTGATGAAACATCCTTTACAGCCCAGACACACTCCATCTCCACTGACTCCACTCTCTCAACCTCACTCTTACAGTCTCTTTCAACTTTCATCCTCTATTTTTACAACACTCTTAACAACTATCATGTCTAAATTACCCACTTCTCTCCTTCCCCTGTTCTAAATGTTTTCCTCTTCAACCCCTCTCTTTTGGATTTTTTTTTCTTTTAATGGACCAAGGATACTCTTTGGATTGATGCAGACGCACAATTACTGTGTAATGTATTCAGACTGGGTGAGTGAGTGTATCTCGCATGTATCTTATATTTATAAGACAGTCCCTCCAGGATTTCATAGGCTTTTTTTTGTCATCGTTGCAGTCTAAAAAGCCTGATTTCACTGCAGTTTTTCTAAAAAAAAAATTGCGCTGCATGTTGCAATATTCTTAGGTGTTTTTGTTCAATTCATTAAAAATCAAAGGCAACTTGTGGTGAGAATAAAAACTGCGTTTTGTTCCGAGTCTTCTGAGTAACCTTACCAGAAAAAGAAAAGCTTCAGATCACAAAAATTCCACCAAAATATGCTTTATTTGTAAATGTAGAAGTGCTCCTGGGAGGTATTACACAAAGACACAAAATCTTTTTGGATCTCATAGACATGTACAGAGCATTACTGTCGATAACAAAACTTTTGTTCTTTTCAGTGCCTGTGACAAAATAAAAAACAAAAATACAAAGAAATCATTGAAACACACATGCATGACGTTTGCATGGGAGACTGCTATGACTGGTGGAAGTGCAGGAAGCTATGATGACTGGACAAAATTGCAGGGCTGTGCAAAATTCTGTACTAAATTCTTCTTCTTGGTTCCTGATTGGCCAGTACTTAAGTACTAAAAAGCTCCTCGACAAATGGTGCTGCTATCAGTTTTTATGTAATGTTTATTTGCTCTAAAGGCCGCATTCAGACAGAATCAAGCATGGCAGCGATCAGCTACGGGGTTGTGCAGGTGTATGGGGGTGTTTATTTGTGCTGAGAACATAACCCCTGCAAAACAATCAGAAAATAACGTTTTATTGCTCTGATTCAATGGACTGTCTCCTCATTCAGTCTGTACCCTGGACGCTGCGCGCTCTCTCTCCCCCTCTGTCTCCCTCTCAAATATATCAACACAAACAAAATTGAGCTTGTAGTGTCACTATTTTGCAGCATAAACTGCGGCCAGACATAGACATCAAAGCTGGGTACACAAAACAAAACAAGTGAGGACACAGCTGGGAGTGCTGTGTTTCTCCAAAAGTTCACTCTAGTTCAGTTTTTCCCTCTGCCTTTTTTTTTTCCCAGCATCCCCTCCTGCTAATGTAGCCATGCGAGTGTGCAGTTGAGATGAGACACTCACAGACAGACAGATTGAATGTGGCAGGGACGTGCATTGTCTGCACAGTTACAGACTGTTTGTCGGTGAATAAATGCCTCAGCTCCTCAAAATTCAAGCCAAATTCCCCTGTCTGGAACGCTGCTGGAGGCAGCTATTAGCTCAGAAGTAGCAACAACTTGGACACAGGCTCACTTAAGGTGGGCTGATATTTAAGGTGGACCAGGCCAGTTATTCTCATTTTATTGACATTCTAGTGCTCAGGAGATGACCACAGCCCTTAACCACAGTTACCAGTTACACCAACTAAAAGACTTTTTTCACATATTTGCATGCCATGTCATTATTTTTTGCATCAAATTATGAAAAGTAGTATTGTAAGAGTAGTTTAAGTATCAGTATTAATATCAGTATTGATAAAATCCAAACATTACTCATCCCTACCTTTGATTTAGATGGGCAAACATTTTTTTAATTGTCTGAAGTAGGGATGTTCCTGGCATCTAATTTCCCTGTTGATTGAAGGAAAATTTTAATTTAGACTAGCTGACTAGTCTAAAACTAAGAAAACACTCAGAAAGCAGTTAAACTAGAGCAGAATTTATTAATTGATAATGTTAATGTTAAATACTGTGCATATTAAGGGCCATTTGAAGCCGTTAATCACAGTCAACAATCACCAAATCGTATTTGAAATGTTGCTGAACTGCGTGACACAACATTACACATTAACCTACAAAACATGACAAAAACTCATTAAATGCTTCACCTTTTCAGACTGAAGAGGATCACAGTGTCTGCAGGTAAATGACCCGGAGCTGATGTTAGCTGCCAGTCTGCTACACAGTGTGGCTAACGTTAGCAGTGCTAGCAGCAGCAGCAGCTGCTGCTCTCCTTGCAGGTTAATGTCTGTGTCTGTGCTGAATGTGGTCATATGTTGCTCCAGTCAAGTGATTATATATCAGTTTATTCTGACACAGTCTACATCCAACACTATTTTCCATTTTCTACATTAAAACACTGCCAAACCGCGCTGGTTTTACAAGCTGTTGTCTCTCCGACGTACTGTAGTGGGCAGCTGCATAACACCTTAGAGGCAACAGTTAACTGACATTGTGCCTAAATAAAATATTGATAAATAGTTTAACCGACTAGTATTTTAAGTGCCGACGATCGAGGGTGGCGACATTTAATCGTGTAGTCGACTAATCA
>JAJHUR010098995.1:431-16467 GCA_027495735.1 Lutjanus campechanus | reverse complement strand
TTCCGTACAAGTCAGACCCAGCATTTTCCTGAAAACAAAATGTCGATCTGTCTGGAGGGATTAAAAACTGATCACAGCGTCTTCTGTGAGTTATAACGGGAGTAACGGTCGCAGGAATGTTACATTTAAAATTGCACACACGTCACTTCTGTACTGCTGTGGCGGGCGGCGGAGACCTCAGACATGGCTACCTGAAGAGAGAACCAAAACTATTTGAAAGGCCAGACACCACTGGCGGTAAGTTTGAAAATATGACTCTTTGAAATTTGGTGGATGTAACGACACAACTACCGCTAGCTTATATCGTAGCCCCCGTGCTATTCCTAGCTAGCATAACGAGCTAGCATAACTCTGTCCAACTTTAACCTGAGCAGGGGTCTAATCCGCCATAATGACTGAGAACACCTGTGTCCCCGCACAATACACTTAAATAATTTAATTAAGCTGAATTTTTAAGTCATAGATACGTTAACCATTGTCCTAAATTAGTGTGAACATATGATTTTTCTGATTTGAGATTTGTTGGAACTACCGAGGTCGGTAAGGTTAGTTTACGCGTTATTTTTTATTGGTATATGCAGTCTGGAGAACTCAATGCAATTTTGACTTGGTGATGCAGCGCTGCGGGACAAGAGGATAAAAAGTTTAAGTCAAGAGACTAATTTATGATTAAAGAATTAAAGTTAAATACAAGAATTATGTATAAATGAGAATATTATATACAAATAAGAATGCTGTACAAATCGAAAAATAAAAGGTACGAATAAGATAGGAATAGTGAAGTACGGTATGTGTTGAAAATAAGAAGTACAGAGCAAATTAAAAGAACTAAGTATGCTGCACTCTTTACACAATGTAAATGACATGGGATGCTGTATCTACAGTTGAGGTTGGCTCCATTGAAGGGGAGGAAGTGCATGTGTTTGTGCGTGCGTGCCTGGAGGCGGTGGTGTGGCAGTGAGTGGTGGGCAGTTTGGGGCTGGGGAGAAAATTAGGATTGGTTATTGAGGAGAGTGATTGCCTTAGGGAAGAAACTGTTCAAGTGTCTGCTGATCCTGGTGCTGGTGGATCTGTGGCCGGACGGGAGCTGTTTGAAGTGGCAGTAGGCTGGGTGTGACAGGTCCGCCATTATCCTGCCAACCCATTTCCTGGCTCTGGCATCGTACAGAACACTCACAGGTGCCTGTTCTTGCCCTGTGACCTGCCTGGCTATTCGCATGATGCATCCCAGTCTGTGTTTGGTGTGGGCAGAAGATGCGGTGTCCCACACAGTGATGGAGGAGGCGAGGACACTCTCAATGGTGGCTCTGTATAACTGGGTACGAATCTTTGGGGAGATGTTCATCTTCCGGAGCAGTCTGAGGAAGAACATCATCTGTTGTGCTCTCTTGATGACGTTTGATGAATGTTTCTTCCGTTTCAGATCACTGGTGATGGTGGCACCCAGAAATTTAACAGACTCCACCATCAATCAGCCATAATAACTGAAAACAGCTGTGTGCCTGCCTTGCACAATACAATATGTAAACAGTAATTTAAACTGAACTTTTCTAAGAAAGACATAACAGTGGGTGCCAATGATAAGTAAATTATTTTGTTATAGCTTCACCACAGTTAGTCTTAAATGTAAATGTGAAAGGGGGCAATACAACAGCCTAAAGAAGCCTTCACATGATACACAATTTGTGTTGTGTAAAGTGTTCCTTTAAAGATGGTCTTTTGTTTAAATAACATATATCTCACATACTCCAAAACAAATTCAGATTTTGTGGACGATGGCTGCTCCTTGTGGGAGAACATACAGTTGTCTCTGCTAACTTGAATCAACAGAAGCAAATTGGCAAAACTGTTAAAATGCTGAGTTTGATATATAGGAAATTAGATAAAAAGAGAATATGCAGGTCCAGAGTGATTAATTACTCTGTGTATCAGGAGGGCTCTCTGCTCAGTGTGATACATGAAGTCCTGTTGAGTGTTATACTGTAGACGTGAGAATGTGTTCGGCTAGAAACTGAACCCTGCTGAGCAATAACATCTTGCCTCCTCCCAGTTAATTCTGTTTTGATCAAAAGCATAAGAGGTTAATTTGGCTGACTGAAAAGACCAGCTGGTCACTGTGTTTCAAATCAAATTCTTTGGGTGAGTTTGTTCTCAGTCTCAGTGGTTTCCGGTGTTCTTTGACACTTTGTGAAGACAGTCCAAGGCAGAGTTAACTGTACAGAAGAATCTGCACCAAAAAAAGAAGTCTGTAGATGATATGTGGGCTAGTACATCTCTGCAGGACAGCAATTTGACATGCATTTCTCCAATAAGAAGTATTGTGCCCCTTGCGATTTGAAAACTTCAGTTTTAATAAAATTTTGACCAATTGTTTTACCCCAACTAGAGCCACAATGTTAAATTGATTATGTTATGATTATGGTGATCATTAACGTTATCACCAGCTATTCTGATAATCAGTGAATGAAATTTGAGTATTTTTTTCAGAAAATAGTTAAAATGCTTCTTAAATGTGAATATTTTTTGTGAATACTTTTCTTGACTCCTTTATGACAGTAAACTCTTTTGGTTGTGGGCAAAACAAGACATTTCGGGATGACCAGGATCATTTTGGACTTTGGGAAACACCATTCACCATTTTCAGACATTTTATAAACCAAACAACTAATCAATCAATCAAGAAAACAATCAACAGAGTAATCAACAATGAAACCTATCATAAATTAGTTGCAGCCCTTGCCTACAGCAGGGTAGATGCATGAGTTTGAAGTTACTGTTTTGCAATGCACAACTGTCATTGATTAAAGGAACTGATAAGCTCGGAGGCATATGATTCTGATGGATCTGACAAGTTGCAACCGGTTCTCAACGGTTCTGGTTCTCAATTTCCATTGCTAAGAAGAATTAAATCAAATGTGTCACTATATGTGAGTCTGACAAATAAAATGCAGGGAATTGTATCCTTTTTTAATTAGTATTCAGTTAACCTTCAGCCTGTAGTGATTTGGCAGACAGTAAAAGCCTTTTGACAAATCACTCAAGAGCCTGTCAGTTCAGACTGTACCTCGTTGCTCTTAGGAAGTTGCTGTCTGAGTGGAAACAGTTGGCCTGGGCTGCTGCAGACGTCTGATGGCTGCTGAGGCTGTGCTGAGCACAGTCAGCCCCCATGTATCCCAGCCCACTTTGCCTCAGGGCTCTCATCATTAGCAGGGAGTTGGGTGTTGTATGAGAATAGCAATGAGTTCACTGAAAAGTCAGGAGCCCCCCACCCTTCTCTCTTTCACCCCAACCCAACACTGACCCTGTGTTGGAACTCTGCTCACTCCTCTCTGAGAAAATTTTTATCCCAGTCAACTCCAATTCTCAGTCCATTTGATGTCTTTCCCTTCATGTCTTATGTCTTTGTTTCCATTATTGTCTGTTCAAATTGGTCAAACCGAGTAAGAGCATTTTGTAATTTGGCCCTTTGACACTTTAAATCCTACAAATCTCTAAAAGTAAATGGCACTTTGATTTTCTTTTAATTCCTTTGGTTTTGTGATGCATCATTTTAGATGACCTCATGTCTTCAGTCAGACTCAATGTTCATATTAAAGGAGAACAGCCTTTTTGAACCCTCTCTATACCCCCCTGCCCCTGTTAGACTGCAAGCATCTGCCCAGGGCATTGTTAGTGGTAGTAGTTGCTCAGCTTTTGGATTTACAGCTCTGCAGTCCCACAGATTGGTCTGTCTAAGCCAAGCTTGCTCTTTGAAGAAGACCCATAAACCTGACCAAATGCTGCCACTTATTCACAGTAATTAAAACAAGCTGGCGTGGAGAAAAGTCCTTAAATTATCAGGGGCTATAGGCAAGATGTAAGCCCCACACACAGTCTTTCTGCCTGCATGGTCGTGCTTCAGGGGGGTCGTAACCATTGACATCTCCATCCTCAAAACAGATTGCATGTGTGGGGAGTTTTGCACCAAGACCGGAGCCTTTAGGGGAGGTAGACATGAAGGCTTTTCTCTCATATGTACTGTAAATTCAGGGTTGGTGGCTATACAAGTCAAACAACATGCCACTGAGCTCAGATAACGCTGCAGGCAGTAAATCAAACCAACGCAATCCATAATGTGAAAGTGAATTAATTAGCCTCTTGAAATGATCTATCACTGACAATTTAACCCTGTTTACTGTGTGTAATATAACAAGCATCAGGGGCAAGAGTGGCTAGGAAACTAGCTATCATTGCCATTAATAAGGTCTAATAAGAGCGAGGGTTCCTAATAACTTTTTCAAAGAACACAACAAACCGTGAATTTAAGATGTAAGGGTGTCATGATTCTTCAAATCCACAGTTCAATTTTACAGTCATGACTGGATTTTTTTTTTGTGTGAGGCCATAGAGTTGTCCAGCTTGGCTTGCTGGTCTAAGCACCCCCCACCAAAAAACAATCAAAAAACTTGAAAAAAACAAAGCAAAAAACCCCAAAACAAAACAAAAAAAACCCCAACAACAACAAAAACAGCTTCTCTTTCCAATAATCAAGACCTTGTTGTGAGCAGTTTTGTGAAGGTACTACTTTCTTTCTGGAGTAGAAAGAAAGTAGCTCCCACATGAAACTGCTTCCCACAAGGTCTGTGAAGTATCTTGAGTAACTGGGTCATGATTTTTTCTTTTTTTTTCTCCTTTTTTTTTTCCTTTCTGTTTTTACTTTGGCGCTTTGAGCACCACAAGCCGAGTAATATTTAGTCCCATTATGTTGGGAAAAAGGCAGACATGTTGATATCTCAAAAACTCTTCAACTCACATCAAAAAGTACCTAGATAGATAAATAGCACTACAGGCCAGGGGGAAAATATGTATTTTCAATTTTGGGTTAAACTGTCCCTTTACGTGTAAGATAGCAACATGTGCAACTGCAGCAACCGTTCCGCTTTGACTCATCCAAAGGAAAAAGTAAAATTGTCATTTTTGTGCTGGTTTATAGTTTTAACCGTTAGTGAGGTGGCTGTTATATTTCTTGACTCCAGCTATATTTTGCTACTGACTTTTAAAGTTCCTGACCTGTGTTGAATGTCAGTAAAGGGTTGACAACGCTGAGAGCTGCTTTTTGTCTCATTCAGTGCTGGCAGCAACCTGAGGAAATGCAGCATGCAGTTTACTTTGCCAGTTGGTGACCAATTTTGGGTCCTGATGTATGGCTAATGATTTACTGTACTGGTACTGACTGTAATGTGAATCATCTCCCTTGTTATTACCATCACCGAACACCCCAAGTCCTCATCCAGCCTATGTGGTTCTGACACTAATGAGGAGCAGGATGTGGGTCATAAGTTCAAACAGCCTGTTGTGTGTTGACCCGCAAGCTGGCAAGGTAATGAGTGTCTAGGTGATGAAAATGTAAACATACACAGAGAGCCTCAATGCTGTCTGACAGTGAGATAGCAGTGCCATATGTAGTCTAAAAGTGTTGGAGGAGGAATAAGTAACAAGAGAGGTGGGTGTTTTATGTTTTTGCAAAGATGAAGCATTACATTGTTAATGCTTATGTCATTCCCGCCATTATTTCACAGGACTTGCTCGGAACTGACTACTGAATATGATTTGAAATGCTAGTTATTCATGCAGCAGTCATTGGTTTATCATGTTCGGTCAATACGTGGTGCACTGACCTTGTCAGAGAGTGATGAGGAGAACTACTTTCTCCACTGCATGCACTGACCTTGTTGTATCTGTGGTCTTGTGGTCCCTTGGTTCAGATTGCTTGTAGATAACCACTGATTTACATAAAGGCTTTGTTTAGAAACACCGTTTTAAAATGCTTTTAGAATACTGATGTGAGCAGTTAATGAGCAATGAATATTCATGATTTAAAAAAAGAGGTTCTACACAATTGAGCATAAAAAATAGACAGTAAAGTCCTTGATTACATCAATTGTTGGTTAGGTTGCAGTACACTACAGTCAGGTTAATGACTTGGAGCTCTCCTATGCAGGTATTTAGTTGTTTTTTTTGGAAAGGTTTCATCTCCTTTAAAGATCAGAAAATTGCACTCAGGAGATCACTGGCCATAAAAAAAAATCATTAATCCCATAGAAGAAGCTAAATAATTTAAAAAAAGGAAAAATGTGCTCACTAAAATATTGCTGTTAATTGCACAGTGAAAGTGAATAGCCAGCCATTCCATCAGGTTGTGTTCTCTTAACAGATGGGCAGGCGTGATGAAAAAGACCCTTTTAATTAGCCTGTCTGAAGACATTTCTTCATAACCGACAGCTCCCTCTACATTTAAGTTTCAGTGGCCACGAGGCAGGCTCTTAGCTGGCTCACAGCAGCAGTAGCCATCTGGTGGACAGGAGCACCCGGGTTCCAGGGTGGCTCCCCACTCCACTGAGCCGACACGTAGCCCAAGGACACGAGGAAAAGACTCGCACTGACGGGTCTTTGGGCTGTGTAATCTGGTACCGTTGTGCTCTGTGTGGGGATCAGGGGTCAAACTAACAAACTGCACCAAGATATGTCATATTGTAGAGGTAGGTCAGTCAGAACGTGATCCAATTTAAGTGCAATTAACTGTGTTGACATGTGTTAAGTATGTATCAAGTATGTAGCATCTTACTCACTGCAGTCATTCATATTTAAATGGAATCTTGACTGAAAAATGTAATCATGTAATCCTTTAAACCCTGAAGTATAATATTTTCTAATTGGCTCTCAGTGACCCTCTATTAGTAAAAATATATACTTCATGTAATTTGATAGCATATAGTTTCAGAAGGATTACCACCTGATGATTGCATTTTGCATCTACATTTGCATTTTGAAGCATCTTTTCTCTGCTGAGTTGATTTCATATTCAGTTCACTATGAATGGCACATAATTTTCTAACATCCTGTTCCTTTTTTTTAGTGGGTAGATCAATACCAGGGCTGCGCAATTATTTTAGCAAAATTGCAAAACAAAACAGCATTATAATGAATTACAGAGTTGCCCTGGCCGACAAATCTTGTTCTCTTGAACATGTCTCTTTGGTTCAGGTTCCAACAAATGTCACATCATGATTTTAATTGTTTGTTTGTTTGTTTTTCCACTGAAAATGAAGCTTGTGGTGCAAAAATTATCATTCCCACTAAAAGTGATTGTCACAACTTTTTCTCATATTGAGCAGCCCTAATCAATACATGTTTAAATTGTAAGAGCATTGAACTTTCCATCCTTTTCCAGCTGAATGATGACTCTTTAAATGCAGAGGATAATATGGTTTCAGGTCTCTGTTATAGTTACTGATAACATGAATTGGATTTCCCCAGCGGAAAGCAGAATTGTGTCTCCCGGAAAGAATCATTTTGTCTATCTTGTTGCATCTGATTTTTCTGGGGTTTTGATTGCTTTCTCAGACACTGTGCATTGTATCAAGCTGCCTGCCTTATTAAAACACTGTACACAAAAAACATTCAAGTGTCATATCTAAACACAATATACCCTTGATTTGTTTGCTTAATTGGCAACACCAAACACCACACTAAGTTGTTGTGATGTGTGCAGGCCTCAAAACAGCGGAGGAAGTGTATGAAATGATAGTGCAACTCTAACTTGTATCAATATGATAAATTGAAATAGTTTAGGCTATTAGATGGAAATGACAACTTGAAAGAAAGAAATTTATCAGCGTCTACACCCTAAAGCAGCCTGGTCTCACCGTATGAATAACATGCCTTATGCTTTGATTTGATTCCTATTCATAGGGCTACAATTCGATGATAAAACACTTCTTGATGCATCAAAATGTTAAGCTTTTAAGTCAGTTGGTGCCGGTCAGGATTGTATCCTAGTTGAGAAGTAACCATGATGTACTTTTTGCATTTAGGGGTGGAAATCTTTTTGTTCTATTTTCTCATTTTCAAGAGGAGAAATGAAAGTTCTTGCAATACAATGCTTATATATTTGGTTCTGCCTAAGCCTTTTGTATTTTTGTATTTTTTTTTTTTGTATTATTCTCACCACTCACCTCACTTATTGTGATATCATTTGTATTGCATTCACAGTATGCATGTTTTTACAGTGACTGAAAAAATTAATTAAACTGTCATAGTCCAGCCTCTGGGTTAATCCACCAATCAGACAAAGCCTTGTTCTGCCCATCATGCTTTCATCTGCCCCTCACTCACACCTTTTGATTATGTGTGCTGTTTTCATTTACACATGTAGATGATGATGATTATAGCTGTGGGGTGTTTTTTTTTTATCCTTCCTCATTGCAGCAGTGAGGGGCCCCTTCATTGTCAACACTGAGATACAGTGCATTGTCTCATCAGACAGTTTGAGACGCACCACGGTGGTGACAGCCCAAACACTGTCTTTGTGCGCCTTCTCTGTCTCCCAGATTAGAGCTTGATTGGTGCAGGTTGCTGACAGGAGGCTGTCAGTAGTTGTGATGTCTGAAGTGGAATATGTGCGAGTGAAGAGGTTAATTACACAACATTTAAGACCCTTCTTTGCCTCGCCATTCATACTGTAGCCAATCACATCCAAGATGCTCGCTAATCAAAAGTGGGCTGGCAGCTCTGTGCCGTGGCAACAGTTGCTGTGATGGCGGCTCGTCTGGCAGGGAGCGCGCGTCCTGCTGTTTGCCTATTTGAGTTGGTTGGCAGGCTGGTACAATCCCCCCCTCTTTTTTTACTGCTATTCATTCATCGCCAAAAGAAGGTGGGGAATAAATGTGTTCTCTGAATTACTGATGGACTGGATCATTCTTACTTGTTTCTAGTTTGTGCTTCATTAAAGCTGACAATCATGTTAAAATAGAAACCATTTGTCTGCTATTCAAGGAAACAATAGAGGAGAATATTAAGTATTTTTTATTCCAATGCCATAGAAGGAGCTACTTTAGGTATATTATCATGTTCTCCGCATGTTTAGTGTGTTCCAAACATACTGGATATCTTTGAACTGTTTAATGTTTAATTACTAATTAATCCATTCATCCATACAGTCATTATTTTGTCGGCTTAAAATTGCATTATTACATACTTATAATCCATTGAAACATCAGACTATGGAATTTAGATGGGTGTGTGGATCAGTTACGTCAGTCAGCCGATATCCAATAAGTGAATAACATCCAAGAGCCCAACTGATACTGGATTTTTAGGGCCAATGCTTATAATAATATTATAGAAAAAAAAAAATCTGATATCAATATCTTGGCCGATATTGCAATGATCCCTCAAATGGTTATCATACACGTGTGACAAAGATATGTAATGGAGGCATGATGTTTTACTGTTTAACTATAATTAACTATTAAACAGAAGTGGAACCAAAAAAAATCTTTGTCTACAATAACTTAAGTATCAGCACCTGGGGTGGGGATCTCTTGGTACCTTTTGCTACCTTCTGATTTAGAGGTTTATGATGCTATAAAACGATTATCAATGCAACTTGAAGCATTAAAATGTTTTATTTCTCGATATGATTTTTTTTTTATCACTGTGTGACTTCTTTCTATTTTCAAAACATAGCATATTTGTAATGACCCATAATTAGTTCCTTCAACTTCATAGAAGCCAATAAAACCTTCATATGCTTTTTTTTTAGTGCAGATCGGACTGTATCCATCTGTTCACGCTCAGTCATCCTCACCAAAAGTGAAGAGGTAGCCTTGTTTAGAATGTAAACTCAACACATGTTAAACTTCTGTTAAATTTCACCATCCACTTGGTTGTGAGGAATGCACAAAATTGTTCAAGCCTATCGCAATATGAAGAATTCGATTCTAATTTCTAAATTACTGATACCTCTGTGACCTACTTAAGCAAAGGAGACCATCATCTATATATTTATTCTAAATGTCTGCCTTCAAGTCAGATTGAAATCAAATGAAATGATGTATGGCATGCAGACCAAAAGAGCCTGTTCACATTTTCCCAGGCAAAGTTAGTGAGAAGTATGTTAAAAAGGAGCAGTAGAAGATTTTTCTTTTGATAGTTTTATTTTTGACAATATATTGTATGTACAAACTTTAAAGTTGAACACAGCCACAATGACATATGACATTCTCGACCGCCCCCTCTCATGTGCTAACAAGAAGACCCTCGTCCAGAGTTCCAATCGTATGGCTGCCACCGGTCAGTTCATGTCAACAGCGTCGTCACTTGTCCGCCTGAACTCACAATTCCGGCTTTCATCTTGTTCTCTTTAAAGTATGACCTCTCTGACCTGTCAGAGACAGGCATATCCACTCTCACACACCCTGCAGGACCTCTCACCACTGCGGTAATGAGCAGGACTGCTGACAGGCAGTATGGGCTTTTGGATCAGAGTGACAGACATTATGAGCAAACTAGGAGGAAACTTGGATTTCTGCAATTGTAGAAGTTCATGTGCTATCTGTCTGAATTAGTACACTAAAATCATGCTCTGCAGTAATGAATATTAGTGTGCGTGCGTGCGTGCGTGCGTGCGTGCGTGCATAGATCTCTGCGGATATCAAAAGATTCATGACTTTTATTCTACAGGAGGACCCTGCTAATTATTTTCTTTTATGATTATATTTCTCTGTGGAGCTCCATATGATTCCCACTGGTATTAAAATCACAGAGACTTGTAGCCATCCTCCTCTTTATGATTGGTATCGTAGAATGTGTGATTCTGTTTGGTTAGTTGTCATGACGGGGGAATCATTTTTACAACTAAAGTGCATGTTTTTTATTGTGTAGTGTGGTTCAAGAAAGCAATTTGACTTTTGTCCTTGTTGTTACAGTAATGAAACTGGATGGAGGATGGAACACAATATAATGTCCTTGACAACGCTCAGCTGCCTTCTTTTCCAAATGAAGCAACAAGACATTGTTCAAAATAGCAGCAGTGAGATTATTCCTGGTGCCGATTTCCCCAAGGTAATGTTCATTGTGTTTTTTCGTATATGTTGTTCCATAGCAACTGAGATGAAATGGTTATTGATTTGCTGAGGAGCAAATTAGGCCTCACCCTGGAGTATCTGTGCAATTCACTCTGCACTGCCTCTGTTGGGCTATGAACAGCCTTCAACAGATATTTCTTCCTCCTCTTTAATTACCACTGGTTACCTGAATGGCATGGCACACACAGAGAGCTGCCCTCGTAATTAGCTGTCAGCTGTTTTAAGGCACAGCTCATTGATTAGGTCATGATCGCTAATAGGACGTGAAATCCTGCTGCCTTCTCTATTGATATAGACAAGAATGAATGGTGGTTTTAAATTGGAGCCTCATCTCAGAGTTAAATAGGCTATTTGAATAGGCAAATGTGCAATAACAGTATTTTACAGTCACATTGGAGTTAGCGTTTTTAGTGTTCATCTTTTTCATAAGCTTGTCTGAATTATAATCAGTGATTGTAACCAAGTCATTTATGTATGTTTAAAAAAAATCTGGGGAAGCTGTAAATTAATGAGAGATGTGCTGACCATGCTGATTTTGAATATGGAGTTTCCTGTTTGGCCAGACTGCTGCCATGAGATGCAGTCTGGTGATGTCCTCGCAGTTGGCAGATAGAAGGCTTTCAGGCTTTATATTGTGACTTATTGTCAAAATACAGTTCCTCTAACTTGCAAACTGCAATGTTACATCCATCAGTCCGGCTTTGCCTTTTGGAGGGATGTGTTGTGACTGGTTCAAGAGGATAGTTCAAGTTGTAAGTGCTACAACCATATGAGTACTGGATCTCACATGTGCCATGTCTGGTCTTTGTAATTTCATATGCGTATAGCTCATCACTCTCAGTTTTTACTAATTAAAGAAAAGCAAATGCCATAAAAAGAGCAAAAGAACTTTTATATGCACATGTATTCTGCTTCCTGCTGCACTGTCCATTGTGGTGTAAACAAGATGCTGTTGGGACAAGGACGGCCGCAAAATATTGTAAATTGCAGCAGCGACTTGGGTTTTTACAAGTATTCATAAAAAAGTTGTGTAACAGGTAAACGTAATATATAAATTGATGGGCATGGGTAAAAATTAATGAAATGCAGGTGGGTAGCGGGTGAATACAAAAATACCTACAATACAATGAAAACTTTTATTTTCCTGAAGAAATTAGAAATTAAAATGATTGTGGTGTATTTTGATTGTGGTGTATTTAAACTCACTAATGTATTTATATCAATATTGAAAACCTGTGACACAACCTTTGACCCCACATCCTGCCAAACAATGGGGCATCACTGATAGCTGAAATGGATGACTTAAAGACAAAAGAAGCCAGTGGATGATACCAAATTGTGGACAATACATCATTCAAGGCGAAGTCGAGCATTTGGGAAAAAAATTGGTGGTGGCAGAGACTGAGAGAATGATGTTGTCAATGGCTTTGCTGCTTGTAAAAAATGCCAAAAAGTATTAGCAAAGTATCACAGGTGCAGCGCCAGTTGAGACACAAGTGAGTGACTGCGTATGTGTATTTAATCACAGGTGTGGGTCAGATCGTGGGACTTGTATTAACAATTACAGGCAGGTCTGAATTTGACTTGGAGATAATTGCAGCCAGTGGGTTTGATCTGGTGCTTAACTTTGCAGGTGCAGATGCTGGTTTGCAAAACTGGACCCATGCAGGACTCTGCCAGAGTCTTTTATTAAACTACAGTGGTGCTGGTTTTTCAGATTTATTTTTGTCCCAGTTTTCACCTATGCTGATATGATGATTAAAAATAAACACCATTAAATTCCTGTATCTTTAAAGATAAATAGCAAAAATAAAGAGCCATAAATATTGTCCACGGTCACAATCTGTCATTTGTAAGCTAGTAGCCACCGTGTGAGGTTAAAGTTTGGCAGATGCACATTAAATCTCAGCATGTTATTTCTTTGTTCATTCGTGATCATTGATCTTTTCTCTGGGAATGTGACTAGTCTGGATGAACAGGTGGGCTGGTGCCTACAGGCATGTGAACTCGAGGCCTCCGCAGCTCCACCATCCAGACTTTGTGCTCGGGAGACTTTTGGCGGACGTGTGGCAGTCCCTCCTCCTCCTTCAATCTCCACAGCTCCCCTAACACAGTTGTTCATGAATATGGATGGCAGGCAAGGCTCCCTGGCATCATTAACGTGCCACAAGCCCATATAAATCACATCACCATAAAACCTCCAAATGCTCTGACGAAGAATGTAACACGATAACAACCGGCAGAAGTCAAGAAGACAAACAATTCTTGAGAAGGGAAACACTGGGTTCTTGGTTAGTAGCTTGTTTGGCGATTTGATTGGGTCCTATATTACACTGCAGTTGTGTAGTAGTGTTAACAGCCTCAAACATCTCATATGACATGGCTGGATGCAGTTACATGCACAGACAGTTTATCTTGGCTGTTGACAGGCACTCGTGCACAGCTGCAATAGATGTAGAAGACTCTCCCTTCTCAGCATGGGGAAGAAAAACTCTGACATCGTTTCACTGTGGGAAATGAGGGCACATACTAAACTCTCAGTACCCAATTTTGTTAAACTACTGTACCACATGGATTGCAGGGTTTGCCCAGAGATAATGGTATGATGGTCAGAGACTACAGTGCTACAAAGGACTGAACCTGATGAAAATTTTAAGAGTGGATGGTTTTTCCATGTTGTTTCCATAGCTGTTGTCTAAATTTTTGAACAATGGTCAAGAAATTTGTGTGTATTGGTTATAACAAAGACTGCAATTAATAATTATATTCATTATTGATTAATCTATTGAGTATTTTCTTGATTAATTTAGTAGTTGTATGGTCCATAACTTAATCAGTTTTCAAAAGCCCAAGGTGACATCCTCAAATGTCTTGTTTTGTTCACAACCCAAAGATATGCACTTTACTGTCATAGAGGACTACAAAAACTAGAAAATGGATACTGTCGTTCTCTATCTGGACCCATGGTACATTGGAGGGGACAAAGAACCAAAAAGAGGCTGATCGATGTTGCGCTGCCCTAAAATACCACAAAAAGCTGATTAATCGTAGCCCCACCCTATCATATGGTAGGTACAGCAATCATTAGCAAAGTCTAGCTTGGAGATTTTTATTATTAAAAACAATTAATCAAAAATAGTTGGTGATTTACTAGTTGATTAATAATTGACTAATTGTTGCTGCTCTAGTCATAACTCAGTAGGGCTGCAACTGATGATTTGTTGCGTTATTGATTTATCTGTAGATCATTTTCACAATTAATGTATTAATCATCTACTGTAAAAATAGTGAAAATGGTCATCACAATTTCCCAAAGTGACATTTATATTTTACAGGTTACTGCAGCCTGTTGTTGTCTGTGATTTCCACTGTAATCGAAATACCCGTTAAGATTAGGCGAACTAGTCAGCTGTCGAATGAAAAAGCAACAGCTGTTTTTACGCAACATTTTTGTGCACATCAATGTTCCGGTAAGTTACTGCACTTGTGGAAAATACTACCCCCCTCCCAGGAGGTAGTCATGTACTTGCTTGGGGCTTGCTTGCTACCTCGGGCATGTTCCTGTGGTGGAAATACAGCAATTTCTTACTTGGGAAATGGCTAAAACAATTAATCAATTACCAAAATGCTTGGCAACTAATTTTTGATCAGCTAATCAAAAATTAGTTGATTAGGCTGCAGCTTTATAACTCATTGTACAAGAGATTTCTTTAAATGAAAAAAACCTCTTTCTCTCCCTTTGTGTGGAAATGATGGCAGGATAAAAGCAAACTACATATAAATGGCACAATCAGCAGCTGGACTCTGCACTGAGGGCATTTTGACAATCTGTTGGCAGCCAGCCTCAGCCCTTCTCATCCTCTCTGACAAAACCATACACAGCCATGACACACACACGAATGCTTGGTGCATATTGTTGTCTGTTAAAAGACCTTCAAACCATCTGTAGTGCTCTTGAATAGGAACCTTTATGACTTTGGTTCATGGTACACGTGAACATGCCTTGTGTATCCTAAGGCCACACTCAGACCAACAGCACTGCATCAAAAAACAACACAGGCTCTCTCTCTTTCAAGGAGACCACTGCAGTGGCAAAGCAGGGTTGCTGCTGCAGAGGACTCCAGCAAAAAACACTCTGTTGTCCATCAAAAAGTTGCTCCTGGCTCAGCTTTAGCCACACTGCAGTGCAACTTTGCACAAACTTACTGTATAGAAATCCTTGTGGTGTGTGCTATAGGGTGGAGCAATGTGCTGAACACTATTTACTTGACCTGATTTATGCTTATCTCACAAGCACTGAGTTGTAACACTGTGCCTTAGATAAGTATAAACTACTGAAAGTGTCCTGCCATCTGATCATAAGCCTTTGAACTGGATTTATTAATTAGATACAATACAATACAGGGCTTACAATTCAATATATTGTGATGTATTATGATATTGAAAGCAAGGTGATATCTTGCTATTTTTGTGTGATCATGCCAATTGGCTAAAAGTGGACATGGTAATAGGTGTGGCCTATTTCAAAAAGGCACACAGATTCCAAATGGATTTGCAGACTTGCAAGATTTTGTGGTTGCTCATGATTATTTGTTCATGCCATCTGGCAAAAAAGGGCAAGGCAGTGGGAGTGGCCTATAACAAAAAGATGCATAACTTTTGAATGGAGTCACATAACATTACTGAACTTATGACTGTTTATCGTTATTAGTGACTTATGCCCCACCCCGTATGATTTAGCCATGCCCCTTCCATAACTCAGGAACCATTTCTCATAGAATCTTGTGGGATATGTCATTTGTCTCAGCTGAGAGTTTCTTTTTCTGTTGTTGTGACTTAGTCCCATTCCTTATAAATCAGCCAAGGAGGTCTGTAGCAACTCATAATGTAATAATGGCTCATAATGTAATAACAGCTCATAATGTAATAACTTAAATGTAATAAAAGTTCATAATGTAATAATCGGCTCATAATGTAATAAAATCATAAGCGCATAACGTAATAACGTCTTTGCGCATAATGTAATAATGTAACAATGTATTACATTATGAGCCCAATGTAGAGCAACTCATAATGTAATAACAGC
Organism: Lutjanus campechanus; assembly: GCA_027495735.1. Lineage (NCBI taxonomy): Eukaryota > Metazoa > Chordata > Actinopteri > Lutjaniformes > Lutjanidae > Lutjanus > Lutjanus campechanus. The sequence goes on along the minus strand of JAJHUR010098995.1, from coordinate 474 downwards.
TCATAATGTAACAATGACTTATACTGTGAGAAAAGTGTTGCAT
>JAJHUR010098994.1:657-17854 GCA_027495735.1 Lutjanus campechanus | reverse complement strand
TGACATGTCATGTGTGCCGATTGTGCCTGTAGATCAAAGTGAATCAGAAAAGAATCTTAGTGATAGTTTAACTTAAGTTTTTACCCTGAAAAAAAATGTCCCTGCCACAGAACACCAATTTTTAGAATGGAGTTTGGTTTAATAGTCTGTCCACTTGCAGGGAGCAGAGGGTATTTAAATGTTAATAATTCAGATGAATCAAGCTGAACTACCTTCTAATAATGAACCTTGTGGGGCAGAGGTTTAGCTCAGTTGGTAGAGCGTCCGTCCCATGCATGGAGGCTATCAGTCCTCTGCAGTGGCCGCTGGTTCGACTCCTGCCTTCGGCCCTTTACTGCATGTCATCCCCTCTCTCTTCACCCCCTTTCCTGTCTATCTTCAGCTATCCTATCGAATAAAGGCATAAAAAGCCCAAAAATATAACTTTAATAATGAACCTTGTAAACAGAATAAAGTAATGCAAGGGCTGAATTTCATTGCAAAACCCATTTTATTGAGATCTGTACCCTTGACCAAAGGTAATATACTGACAAGTACCTCATACAATCCCACTTCAAAAAATCCAAACTATTCCTTTAATTTCTTGAAATCTTGACATAAAACTATTAAACATGAGAGGTTGTGGAGGAGCACATGTGTTTACAGAAGTAGCCTCCCAAAGCCTCTACAAGACATTTTACTGTCAGGACCTTTAATTGAAGAAGTTTGTCAGAGGAACAGTAAGCGTTGTTAACTGTTATATAATTATGTAACTCATTGTACTCACCGATTTAACATTACACCATTCCTAAAAGTTCATAACAATTCAAATCTATTTATGTTTTCATAAGTGTGTTAATGTGTGTGTGTGTGTGTGTGTGTGCACATGTGTGCATGAGGCAAATACAGTAACTCTACGTCCTTATAGGTAAGCGAAGACAACACTACGAGGTGAACATCACCTCATCTCCAGCACAAGCTACCAAACACACAGATCCCTATCTAGGAGCAAGGGTCCACCTCAGGGCTTTTGACATGTCCATCACTTGCAAACACATACACGCATACACGCATACACACACGCACACACGCACACACGCACACATGAATACTCCAGACTTACCAGGTAGTAAACAAGTAGACAGACTTTTATCATGACACCACAATGCTAACAGGTCTTAAGAGTCATCTCAGTGCACCATTCCCTCACAGACACATCCGATCCATTACTTATAAATACAAAGACACACTCTCATGTATGTAACCACCAATCCGCTGCATCAAAAAGTAACAGGACCACACACTCTCTGGCAAGTAGAGATTTCTGCAGAACACAAGAGCGTATTTCCATATCTGTGTGCCAGACTACATCCTTACCATTGACATATATACGGATGGCCACATGAACTAAAAAGTGAATCCAAAACCTCTCAATTGCCCCCTGGTGGCTGCCTGCAGTATAAATCATAAACCTTGTCCCATGTTAGCAGGTGGGACGGGGGCCAGACTAAAAGTCATTTCCCAAACAGTTTCTGTCATTTTACGTAGTTCTTATGAGACTTACTGTTCTTATCATTTTTCTGATAAGCTTGCTTTTCATTTGTTATTTGGTGCTGTAAAGAGGGGGTTTCACATCATAATTCACAGATGAGCCCTGTTTGCGATTTAGTCAGGCAGGTGTGCAGGCAGGACTTCGATACCCAGTCACTACTACACAGACTTTACACTTCAGTGCTTTATACACACAATACAATACAATGCCACCTGCAACAACTGAGTGCAAGGTGAAAGTCAAGCTGAAAATATTCAAATTTGCCTGTATCACAGGGCTTTGCAGAGTGTGTGTGGAGGGCTGGGTGGAGCTGCTGAGCTCCACTGAGCTTTGGGGGAGAAAGTCAGGGCTGGAGCCAGAGCTTCTGGAGGAATGAACTCTGAAACTCACATCAGATTCTGTTCTGATCCGATTTACTTTACATCATTAACACACAGACCATTGACATACACAGAAATGGACAACATGAGGGCTTCGCAAAGTCAAGCCAAAACATCTCTATCGCCCCTGGTGGCTGGCATGAAAGCAGCCCCCCTCCATCATAATAGACAGGAAATGAGCCAAACTAAAACATCAAAGTACATGTCAAATACATTTTTCCCAAGTACCGTACCTGTCTTTTCCGGAAGTTCTTATCACACTGATGAATGTTTAACATTTCTTTGATTTGTTTGTTTATTTGTTATTTGATGCAATAAAAAAAATAGGTTTCACATCATGATTGAAAGCTGAGCCCAGCAAATGGGTGGGAATTTGAAAGTACGGCTCCAACCACTATTACAACTGCACAGACTCTGGCTCCAAATGACATCACCCACACAAGATGGCAGCACTCATATCCACAATATTTTGGCTTCAGTTTTGCACCTTGGGAGGAAGTGGAGACATGTCCACGTCCATCTTTATTTATGTCAATGGCACAGACATACAGGGAGGAGAAGGGAGAAAGAAGAGAAACTGAAGAGAAATACCAGAAAGAACTGGAGTCTCTTGAGTGTGCAGCTAAGTCAGAGCCTGAAGTGAATGCAAACGGACATCTTTGGTGCTTGCATGAGGCGAAAATTTGCTTAATTTTCTGTATAAGACACCAATACACAACCTACAGGAAGTACCGAAAGTTGTTAAATTCTAATACCAAACCCTTTCTAATAAAAAAAGGCACCTAAATTTCAGCATACTATGCAACACAACCATGACATCATCCTCAAAAAGGAAAAGACTGTTCTAGTATCAGTGGCAGATACAAGTGTTTGGAACTGTACTGTATCTTACTTCAGTAATAAATGCAGACAGATTCAGAAAGTGTCCTTCGGGGTAGTTTTGCGTGAGGACAGAAAAAACGTAGAGAAGGAGGGAGCAAACAAACAAATTTATCAAAGAAATCTTCGATGCACAGGGAGTCCCACACTTAAGAGATATTCCCACAAATACATGAGAAGAGAATGCTTTCACCTGCAGTCACTGTATTTGGCAAAAGAGCATAAGTTCAGTTCCACTAGAAAGACTACTGACAAAGCTGTGTTGTCATGCATGCATAACCCACTATGAGAGCTGACAGGAAGGTGTGCATCATGCACCATGCACAGAAAAAAAACAGATGTTTATCATAATGGGTGTGATGGGTTTAATCCCATCTCTGCAGTCAACTGTAATACTTCATCTGCTTTGGTTTTGAGTTTGAAAATAAATTCAATACACACGAAGCACAAGCCTGGTCCAACAGACGGAATGAATCAACAGTAGATTAAGAGGTTTACAAAGAACACCAAAACTTGTATGAAAAAGATAAACTTAACAAATTAGGCAGCTGATATCTCAGGTGTGTTATGTAGCCTTAAGACTTGAGCATAAGATTTGTGTGAGTGCTATGTAAATATTCAAAGAAGGACAGCTCATATTCATCTCACATACTGATACTCACCCCATCTTCCTCCCTGTATGGGTTCAGACGGTTGTATACAGCTTCAATAACATTGCGTCTGCAGGAAGAACAGATACAAAAGCCTCATTAGGTCTCTTGAGCTATTCAATTCTTTGTACTGTATGTGGAAAAACAAGGTAAAATCAGGGGTAGTTGTCAAAAAAAGGAGGCTAGTATTGTCGATTCAAAAATCAATGATCCAATATCATCCAATATCAAGTGAAGAAATTGATCCATATTGTCATCTTCAAAATGGACCTTAAATTTCCATGGCATGTTTGATCCCTGTTTTTGTCCTCACTCGCTTCTGTCCTAAATATTCAAACAGCGCTAGCACCAGGTAGATAATGGTAAGCAGCCAAGAAAAAGATGATGAGGTTATTTAACCCTGTGCAAAAGACACACACATCCCTGAGCCCAATGGGGTCGGTGCAGGTTTTTTCCTTCTCTACTGAGGTTATTTAACCCCCACCCCCACTGCTCGGAAATAATTAAGCAGTGTTTAAAAGACAGGTCAACAGACAAAGCACTTCTCAAGCAATACTCAGGAAACAGCTGCTCTGTTTCATCAATGTTAGGCTGAAAAAACATGCATGTAGACTGAAATTCAACTGTTTTTTTTTTTTGTCGGGAGATGAGGTGACTTAAAACTGCAGTGACAAAAAAAATATATAAATAACGTTTTATTTGTAATTTGTTAAGCTACGAGTAGAGGAAACTTCAAATGGCTGCTCTGCTAATTTATGCAATGTAAAATGCCATTGGCTTATAATAGTGACTAGCAATATAAAATTGTTTTGTCTATGAACCTCGACAGTTAATAGCGAGCCAAATGTTATAGTTTTGTTAAATATTCTTGTTGTCTAGCCATGTTTTATGTTTTAGAGTCAATTTCAAGTAAAATTTACTGCACTTAACTTGTTACAATTATTCTTCTGTAACTGATTGTGTTAAATGGGCATATGATGTCATTTCATTTCGATCGCATGCCCCTGACATCAAAATCGAATCATGAAAGATTTTGGCCGTGATAGGCAAATATTGTATTGTTGACCTAAGACATAATAATGACATATCATGATGAAATTGCTCTGTTCTTGACAGTTTTCTGAAGCTACTGGTCACTGGAGAAAAATGATGTTTGCTGATTTTTATATTCTCCTCCAACTATTATATTGTTATTCCAGATGTTTATGACTGGCGAATTATGTACAACTCCTGTGTAAAAACAACACTAGTATCCCTTTGAGGGGCGGAGGTCCTTACTTGCTGGCAAGGCCTCCCCCTGGTGGCAGCGTAGGCATGCCACTGTCCGTGGACAGGTTCCTCATCACCGTTACCAGGTCCGGAAACCCCACCTCCTCTGGCCGAGACAGCATCTCTAAAACAACACCAGACATTGTTGTTACACAAGTCAGTATTAAGAGAGCCAGTGATAGCCAAGAACAGCTGGGGAAAGATAGGGAAGAGAGAACAGAACAGAACAGAGGAGCGAGACCAAAAATGTGACAAATGAGGAGAGAGAAAGTAAAGACGGAGAGTGTCAAGTGAATTTGTGGAAATGAGTGTGTGTCTGGGAGAAAGAGAGATGGTGACAGAAAGAGGCCTGCAACTAAGTTGAGAGTGGCATGAGGCCAGGTCAATGTTCAGCCAGAGCATTCCGCTCCCTCTTTCCTTTCTCCTCTGTGTCTATTCCCTCTTTCTTTCTTGATATCTTCCAGTGTTAGAAAGTACCTGAAGCCAAATATCCACTCTGCTGCACCCAAACCAAATTTTTGTACTTTGAAGTGCCTTTCAAATCATTATGCAAACATTAACGGGCAGTATTATACACATTAACCACCTACATTACATAGCCTTACAACCTATCTTCGTTCCATTCCAATCAAGACAACACTGACACCAGCAAAAACAAGAGAAATGTAAAGATTAATTTTATGTAGTCTCAAAGTTGAAGAATACATTTGTTACTTGGCCAGGCACTGAAACAGCTAATTAGCCCTGGTTTTACATAAACTAACAGAAGCCAGGGATGAGAGTTGACATAACCAACAAAGACTAGAAAAGCTGCAGTGTGTTCATCAGAGGGCCCCATGCATCCCAAGACAGAAAAAATGGGATGAAATGAGAAAGAAAAGGACAACAAGAAAGACAGGAGGGGAGCAGGGAATCCATCCAAACAAGCCAGGGAATGTTTGAGCGAGGGAGTGAAGAGAAAGATGCATTTAGGGAGGGAAAGGGAGGAGAGGAGCGAACGGGGAATAAAGAGGGGAGATGCTTGCTGAAATGGAAAAGGAGGTCATGATGGTGTCATTCCTCTGCTGTGAGCCGGAGCTAACTTGGCTGGAGGTTAGACAGTAGAGAGTGGCAGGGTCAGTTGGTGGAGAAAACATGCATACAGATATGATACAGTTTCAGTTGGGTCCTGTGTCTCCAAGAAAAACCTTTATAGGACCAGTTTCTCCCATTTACGCCTTTTTTAACCCACAGCTGTTATACAAGCAAACATACCATATGATATTAACTCACTAAAAATCTATTTAAATTCAATTACATATACAGTATATCACTTAAAACAAAGTATCTGAACATTACAGGGCTGTTTTCAGGAAAAATAAAGATTATGAAAATAAGTAACAACAATTTTTTTTATATTCGACCCCATTATGTTCGTAGATACAGTCAACATTTGTTGTTTTTCTCCACCCATCTATTCTCACCTTCCACTCGAGACTCCAGATATTTGTTGAGCTCAATATCTTTCCTCACAGCTTCCTCTGACACTTTGGGAGCGTTGGGCAAACACACTAACACAACACTCATGTTATCCCGACTCCCCTAAAATGGACAGGAGGAGAGAGGAATGTAGAAAGAGCAGGTAAGAGAAGGAGCTATTATGCTGAAAAATATAATGATGTTCTGAACTGCCTAACCAACCCTTTCTTATTGAGAAACAATTTAGTTATATCCAAGGGCCATTAAAGGCATAGTTTGGTTTATTTAATATGGGATTGTATGTACTTATTAGAAGTATAACCTACAGTAGATGTCAGTCAGCACATCTCCTGTTTGGAGAAGCAGAGATTAGTACCAGCACAGAAACTAAGCAACAAATTGCTGTGGACAAAGTCAGCAATAAAATGTATTTTAACCACTTTTAAAAAATCTTTATCAGTTTAAGTGTACACTATATCCAAAATATTTTCACCGCTTTATTTTGTCATCAAACAGCCTTTTCCAACAGGAAATCGATGTTATGTTCTCTCCAAACGCACCAGGCTCCATGGGTGAAATCAGTAACTTTATCTCAGAGAACACAGGAGTTGCTGGTCTACTGCTGCCTGGCTCTGTTAGTTTGTTTATGTTATTGAGTGACTTTGGTGGATCTGAACTATCCTTTTAAAACTCCAAAGACACACAGACTAACAGATCGAGGCAGTGGCAGATCAGCAACTCCAGTGTTCTGGGAGGTAAAATTACAGATTTCACCCACGGTTGGTTGCTTTGGATAGAGTGATATTTGGCTTAAATAACAGCACTTTCTCATCAGAAAAGGCTGTCTGACAGCAAGGTAAAGCAGTGAAAGTGTTATAAATATAGAGTACACTTAAACTGAACCAAGTGGGGGCCTGCTGCCAGGCATCTACTGTAGGTAATACACTGACTATGGATAAGTAGCTCATACAACCCCACATTAAATAATCCAAACTATCCCTTTAAAGTTGTTACAACTACTTCCTGTTATAAAAAAAAACCCATGTCTTTAGAACATTATGTACGTCATACATTTATGTACATCACTTCATAATATAGTTCCCTTTGGGGCAGGGAATTCAAATGGCCTTCATGGTGATACAATCATTTTTAAAAAGGCTTTTTGGCTTGATTCGACACATTTCAATATTCATAAGCCCTTAGCAAACAGTGGCTATCACAACAAAAGTCATGCAAAAAAACAGATATGTGCACCTTGTGCAGGCAGGTGTCCACCACTTCATTGCAGACTCTCTCAAGGTCATCAGACACCTCAAGCCTAGATTTCACAAACTCGCACAGCTCCTCATTGGACATGACATCCCAGATGCCATCACATGCCAGGATCACAAACTGATCCTGTTCTGGGGCCCGAACCATGTCGAATACCGCTGGCTCAGGGCTAACCAGCTGCTCTGTGGGGCCCTTTCCATCCACACACTTGTAATCATAGTCCCCCAAGGCCCTTGAAACAGCAAGTGACCCATTAACCCTCTGAATCATCACTGAACCACCAGCATTCTGGATGCGCTCTCTCTCACGTGGGTTGCAAGGCTTGTGGTCAAGTGTGGAGAAGCACACGTGTGAATTGCGGTATAGAACCGCTCGAGAGTCACCACAGTTAATGAAGAAGAAATGATCAGGTGACAGAAGGACTGCCACTGCTGTTGAGCCACTACGGTCCATTCCATTTCGAAGGTCAGAAAAGCTGCGCATGTGCTCATCAATCCTCAGGAAGCCTGTCCGGATCCCGGATTTCACAGCCTCCACTGTAGGAGGACCTGCTGCTGGAGGGTCAGTGGTGGAGCTGTCAGAACCAGCCTGGGAGCCTTGTGTCCCTCCGGCTCCAAAGCTAGCGCTGATTATGTGTTCCAGAAGATGCTTAGAGCAGTAGTTGGCAACCCTTGAGCCAGCATGACCATCGTACACAGCAAAAAAGGACCAGTCAGTCATACCAGGAGCAGGAAGTCCCAACACAGCTGTGTGAGCATCCTCCATCTCCACCCGCCATCCCTGCATGGAGCTCAGACCATAGTGCAGGCCATTTCCCTCACCGTGTGAGTTGTGCTTCTCGGTCTTGGGCTTGTCCAGGAACGCACCCATGGCTCTGGCCTACAAAGACCCACTGTTACCTGTGGAAGACGAAAGAGAGATAGACAAAGGACAAAAAGAGACACTGAATTTGACAGTTCAGTCACTGTAGGCCTGTACCACTTGATAACAAACAAGTTTAAAAATCGAATCCTCAAGACTGGTTTGATAGATTTCTTTGTACAATTTGCATTTCCTTTCATTCATTTTGCAATTTTTACTTCATAATATTTTACTTGTTTTATTTTGTTTGGCCTCTATTTTTTTACTCTTAAGGTAAAGTAATATCTGCCTGACCACTCAACCATGCATGGTAAATACCCCCAAAATCTGTCTGCTAATGTCCTGTCTGTTTAGAAAGCATTTAGGTAGCATAAGATATTTTATGTTTTGATTTTGCACCCAATGTTCTGGTGTTTTTGCTTTGTTTATTTGATTCTATTTGATTTTATTTCTTCGACTGGTGTCTGTGAAAGGTGCTATATAAATAAACTTTGCTTGCTTGCTCAAGTTGTACTACTTTATCTTTGTTGTTTTCCAAGATGTTCTCATCATTGGCTGCAATTTCTTCACATGGCCACATGTATGACTGGGATCTCCACTTCTTTTTGGATATTTGCATGACATATTTTGCCTTTCTTGCGCTGACATTTTGTCACAGGTTAAGCTAATATCATTAATTATGGCTTCATTCAATTTGGATGTACCAGTGGCAATTAAGTTGCACTGGTATTGTGCATTTGGCTCAACAGTGTGGCTCACTGGTACAGCTAACTGAACGTTAACTTCAGACTTTCCAATCGAACTATGAGTGTGTTCACCTGAAAGAGGCAGGGTAGCCACTCATAGCAACCATTAAACTGAAATGTGCCGCTAGAGATGAAATTATACAAAATGAAAGTATTGTAGAGGAAAGATCATATGAATCATCAAGGTAAAATAGAAAAATGTTAGCCCACAACTTTCATATCAAAAAAGCAGTAGACACCGCAGAAGCAGGACTAGTCCAAACAACACTGTAATCAGTATAGACTTTGAGGGTGGGAAAACAGTGGTCTACTGCAATATGTTCATCACTTACCTAAAGACATAACTACATATCTGCAGACATCTGTTCTGATCAGTTAGGTTGAATGACAACATACAGTATACATTCATGCTGCTGTGTCTGGATTAAAAGGGTCAGAACCAGCTGGCAATAAATCTTTTTGGAACAGAAAGATTATAATGCAGTGTTTAAAAAAAAGAGCATTTATAATTCTAGCTTGTGCAATACCTACTGCATATACTCTCTCAAATATTACTAAAGTGCATACACTAGCCAGAATCAAATACTAAGCTGTGTGCTTAATGAAGTGAACCAAAGTGAAATAAGATCTGCAAAAGTGCTTTATGAGTCAGATACAGCATTTCATAACGTATACTGCGCAGGTTTCACTTTGCAGTTGTTGAATCAGGCTGTGGGCTTAAATTAGGTTTCCACTCAAAATTATAGTGGTCATGCTTTCCCGGCCAACAAAATAGATTACAGATCCCAACTGAATGTTTGAGAGTCTGAAGATGTAGACCCTGCACATGTCCCACAGAGGTTTTAAGGAGATTGTGGGAGAACTTGAACTGGTGGAGCTTTTAACCATGTGTGTGTTTCTTTTACTGTTTACTTAATAGGCCTGAAGGAACAATTCAACCAAACAGTGATCATTGCTCATCATATCCTGAAATAGCGCCGCCACTTTGGTTTATGCTGTAAGAGACTGTGGAGCAAGCCTAAAAGCTTCTTTGGCCAGCCAGAAGTGGCTACTAAGAGCATTAACAAACTCGAGAGGGTGTGTTATCTGTCCATAACCGCACCTGCATTAGCTAAATGAACTGCAGCATCAGGCCGCTTGATGGGTCAGAGAAATTCTCTATCTAGCCTATGTTAATTGGTTACTTAATGTCAGAACATTAACTTATACATTCATATTGATTGTCACACTACTTAATGGCCTGGTAGTCTCGGAAACTGCACCCCTAACGTCTACCTTAATTCCTGATTTATGAATAAATGCTACTTACAGTTCATTTGTAGGCATACTCAAGGTCCAGTAAACATGGTTAAGGCTAAACCATGTAAAGTAAGAACTGCCCAGTAAAAGCATGGTTTACATTTCATCAACAAAAATGAAAAAAATGAATGCTACCTGGTCAAAAAATGAAAGACATCTACGTCATCTGCGGTTGCTGTTTTCATCATCTGTCTCACATGTATCTTACAAAAGATATAAATCTTAACTAATATCACTGTCTCCCACCACCCGCATGACAGCCTGGACTCACACTTTGGACTTCTACATGCAAATACTGTACATTATTGTGTTATTGGCCTGTGAGAGCTCTGCAAAATCACTTGCAAGTATGAAGCAGTGCTGTGGCTTAACGGATCCAGTGTGAGAGGCTGAGGCTTTTCCTGTTGTGCTGCTGATGTGTTGCTTTTGCTATGCAGCTATGGTGTAGAAGTTTTTAAACTCCAGTCACAAATTTATGATTTATGACAATTATGTTTTTATTTTATGTTTTATCACATTTTTAAATAAAGCAACTGGGCCAGAACTTATACTTGGGAAAACCAGTGGAATATGCATTTTAAAATAGCTCCCAATATTACATATGCAAAACACAAAGTTTTTACTCTCAGTAATGTTTGAAGTTGATACATTATTGGCTCACATTAATGTGTGATCCACACAGACCAAGCCAAAGATATTAGCGACAAAAGTAAAAATAACCCACAGAAAATACAGCATCTAACTACATCATATCAGATGTTTCAAAACTGTGTTCATGTCTGTAAAATGACAGTCAAAAAATTGAATTTTTAATTAGTTTAGATTAGATTTTTTGCTATACAACAATCTAATGCCGACTCAAAATGGCATGGCCATGGGAATCTCTTGGCACCTCATGATTCGATTCCAATTCAGAGAGCTGTGATGCAATCATAAAATGATTATCATTGCATCTTGATGCATCCCAATTTTAAATTTTTCTCACTGTGGGACTACTTGCTTCTTTTAAAACAAAGCATTTGTTAAGATCCTTAACTGGTTAGGAATAACTTGCATACAGTGTGGTTCTCATCCAGGTCTCTTTCCCTTTAAGACAAAATGCTCCAGGAGGTGCCAGTCAGATTAAATACATCTGCAGTAGGGCCCGACCGATATGGATTTTTTGGGGCTGATGCCGATACCGATTATTAGGGAAGAAAATTTCCGATAACCGATTAATCGGCCGATTACATTTTTAAATTAAATTTTTTTTAACAAATGGCTGGTTTTGAGCCTTTCAGACATTTCTTTCTTACAAAGATGTAAATTGAAGGCAGAAAATTAATTGCAAATACTTGTATTGTTTTGAGGCAAGCAGAATATAACACAGACCTTACCATCTTTAACGTTAACATTACCATTTAAGTTTAAGTTCTGTGATTTCTGACTGACTGTGAATGTGTATGGGCAGGTAGGCTATGTGGTTGGAAGAGAAACAGAAACAGTGTGTGTGTGTGTGTGTGTGCGTGTGTGCGTTGTTGTTGTTGTTGCTGTTACGTCGGGTCAGACACTACAATATCAATAAAAACGTGTGCTTAACATAGACGTCGCCCCCCCCCCCCGCAAACCGGACGCGAAATATCCACGAGAGAGATGAACCACGGTCTCACTCCCAATGCGTCAACAGCATGACGAGTGGTCAGGGTCCCTCATCGTCACATACCGACTCATTAGGTACCCGTTTCTCGTCGTTTTTCAACGAGTTGGGTGACCCGACAGATTTACATAGAAATCCTACACATACCCACAGACACACAGCTGAGGGGCAGAGGCGCTTGCCGACTGGCACGGGTGCTCAACCTGGTCAGTGGGTGGTCGGGGGGTAAAGGCCGTCGGCTCGCAGTGTGTGGGGGGCTTTACTGAAACGGCTAATGTGTAAAGCTAGGCTAATAGCTGATGGCTTATTCTCACTTTAGCTTGCATACGTAGGTAGTGCTTACACGCAACATAAACTCGGCATGACTGAGACCACAGCGAGGCACATCGTGACGGGGAACTTATTGACTTATTGTTTATTTCACAAACTAGTTATATTTACCTTTGATGCAGACCGCTCGGCTCTGCATGTGCGTTCCAGCCGCTGCCGGCTCCAAGTCACTCTGCTGTGAGATGGTTAGTGGAGTGTGTCATGGAGTCGGTGCGCCCTCTACCGGTCGGATAAATAATACTGGGGAATCTTTGGGAAAATCAAGTCTTTTTCCCTGCAGTTATATGTTATGTTATAACATATAATTTTTGCCGATTACCGATTATTCTCAAATGGGCTATAATCGGCCGATTTAATCGGCCGACCGATAAATCGGTCGGGCCCTAATCTGCAGTTGCTCACGCTTAGCCATCCTCACCAAAACTCAAGAAGTAGCCCAGTTTGGAACCTAAACACAGCACACATGTTTACGTTCATTACGTTTCACCATCCACTTGGGCGAGCTGTACGGAATGTACAGCCCCATCTTGCAAAATTCAAACAGGTGATCATAGGGTTAAGAATTGTGTTTTAAGGTTTTTTGCATTGATTCATATTAAATTCATTCCCCACTAATAATCAGTTCCAAAGTGGGTTGTGTGCCTTCCAGTCTCCCAATTAATTTCAGTGAGATAAGACAGGTGTGATTCGTTTTGCATATCGGCAGAAAAACACACACTTAGGAACATAAATGCAAGCAGACATGCACACTTGGCTGCTGATCACATATCAAAGGGATATAATACAAACCACTTGAATTATTACCATGATAACAAATGCATTCACACAAACGTTCAACTTGTTATTGAGCAGATTTCAAAGCCATGTGCACGATCACCAAACCAAATCATTTGCTCTTTCACCTGTGCAATAACTGCATACACACTGTACCAAGGCAAAGCTCATTATAAGTCATCAAATCAACACGCAGCTACAATATGTGCCATACCCTGTTGGTCTTGCATAAAAAATAAATACCACCATACTTGTAAGCACTGATGTAAGCACTAAGAACTCCAGGGAGTGATGTCACCCAGTCTGATGTCTCCATGGTTACACAGCTTGGAGTGGCAGCTGAGTGGTTGCCATAGCAACAGAAGCAGTAGGTGTTGGTGGTTGCAGCATGCGACAAGAGGACTGCACAGCCATGCCACTGTGCGTGTTTGCGTATATTCATGTGGTTGTTTCTAGAGTGATCACGCATTTCAGAGTTAGGTCTCAGCAAAGGTGGCAAGACTGACCTCGCTCTGATTTACTCACACCACACAACTGTTTTTCTCACATGCCACATGGCAAGATGGAGTGAATGGCCAGTGCTATTTGAGAGTCATTTGAGAGTTGAAAGCTGGCTAACAGACAGGCCCACAGGTCTCAGACTTCAGACAAGCAGGGTAGCTTTAACAAGCTAACTCAATTTAACAGTCAGCTGCTGATGGGATCCACACAGGGTCGGATTAGCCTGTCAAACACAGACCACAGACTACACACAGCAGTGAACTAACACTAGCATAATAGGTCTCTCTCTCTCCTGACTCTTGTTTGGTGACTTACAGTGTACAATATGTGATATAGGAAGGAGGGCAAGATCATTCTTTTACCCAAAGATACAAAATCAACTTTCTGTGGTCTGAATAGTAGGCCTATTAGCATTTTGCCTATTCTGAGTAAATTATTGGAAAAGATTGTATTTAAGCAAGTGCAAGATTACTTTTCTCACAATGATTTAACTACAATGTTCCAACATGCTTATAGGTCTGGTCATTCCACCTGCACTGCAATGACACAATGGTGCATTATCTTGTAGTAAGTCCTTGGACTGTGGAGTCCCCCAAGGAAGCTGCCTCGGACCTCTTTTATTTTCAATTTTAACTAATGATATGCCGTATGTACTCAGTAAGGCTACATTGACTATGTTTGCCGATGATTCTACTCTTTATTATGCAGCCCCTACATGTTCAGAGCTTAATCAGGTTCTGTCTTGTGAGATCAGCAAATTATATAACTGGATCAAGACAAATAAACTTATTCTAAATATATCAAAAACTATGAGTATAATATTTGGTTCTAAGTATAGATTATCAGATAATCCTAAAATGAATATACAAGTAAATGGTCAAACTATACAGCAAGTAAAAACAGTGAAGCTTCTTGGACTTTGGCTTGATTGCACATTGTCATGGTCTGATCACATCAACAAAGTTGTTGCCAAAATGGGTAGAGCTATTGCCATAACGTGTAAATGTGCACCGTTTCTCAATTCACAGTTGTTTAGTCGTGTTGTTTGTACATTGGTTTTATGTCATTTAGATTACTGTTCAGTTGTATGGTCTGCTGCATCGAACTGTCTTCTAAGAAAATTACAAGTGGCTCAAAACAAGGCTGCAAGACTGGTTCCTGGTTGTTCTTCAAGAACTAGTGTTGCAGAAATGCATGAACGTCTTGCTTGGCTGAGGGTCAAGCATAGACTATCTGCTAATATATTCATATACTTTCATAGGACTCCTAATGATAATATAATTTACTGCTCAAATACGCATTCACATTACACTCGAGGGGCGAATAGTGGACAGATTACTTTACCCCTACCTAAGTCTGACTCTATGAAGAGGACTGTATTCTAAAGGTCAACTGTGTTTTGGAACAATCTTCCAGTTGTGGTTCGTGAAATTAAGGGAAAACTGGTTTTAAAAAGAGACTAAGAATGTATTTGTTCTCAACACCATAATATCATCTTGATTATTTGATTGAGCGAGGTTTTGTCATGTGATACATGAAGGGTATGTTGCTTTTCCTTATTTTATTGTTTTTATTTTAATAAGTACTTTCAGTGTTGTTGTTTTGTTTTGTTTTTCTTTTAATTGAGATTGTGAGTAATTGAGATTGTAATGATTGTGTTTTGTATGTATTGTCTGGACCCCAGGAAGACTAGCTGTCGTCTTGACGTCAGCTGATGGGGATCCTTTTAAATAAACAAATAAACAAATATAGCCTAATATACACATCTATAATATACATCTACATTTCAGATGACAGCTATTAGACAACATGATAGTTTGTGAACAGGCTGATGGTAAATACAGAATGGTGGGGCAGTAGAAGCCAGGTTCAGCTTCTACTTAAGATAGAGGAGCAGCTGGAGGAAATTATCAATGCATGGTTTGCACATGTTCCCAAAAGAAATATACAAAGAGTCACAAGGGGATACTGATGCCAGAAAAAGGCCCTCCTGCTTCATCCTAAAAGTACAGTTGGCACTGTAGTCAAACTCACTTTTTTTAATTTAGGGGTACAGTAGCGAGTATGGCTGATATTAGGGTTGCGCAATAGGACTAATATATCAGCAATTGGCTGAGTTGTTCTGGGGTGTTTTTTGCTGATTTTACTCCTTTTACTTTGCTAATTTAATGAACCACGCAAGTGACAGCCACTGCTCAGTGACACACACTCATTCAGCAGCACAACCTGTGGGGCCAGAACATTTTCACTTCTAACTCAGTGAATTAAGGATTTATTTTGACAAAGTTGGTGATTGTCATAATAGTGTAAAAACTAACCAAGACGGTTTGGGGGCATTTTATTTTGTTTCTGTCTGCGCAGTTTGAATGATTTGTGGCATTTACAAGGAAGTCTACGCTTGTCTTAGTTCAGTAAAAGAGAGATACTTGAAATCAGGTGTTCCAGGGCTCAACAATAGGGATTATCAACTTGCCCGGGGACAACAATGGCCGGTTTGAAAATTGGAAAAACATATCTCCCAACTGTAGCTGATATGATATGCAACTTGTGCCCTTTATGAAGATACACTGTGTCTAAAATCATCTACTATGCAATGCCTCTACTGTAGCCTGTATTTCTGGTGAAATTTTACTAGAAATAAACTAAACTGCTATATGAAAGGAATGATCCAAGCAGTGCCTAAATATTGTTTTTCACGCTATATTATCCACTATAAAATACCTGATGCATAATAATGAATAATTTAACGATTTTGGACATGGCCCAGGTACAAGTACCCTGAGCCAAAGCTGTCCTTCCTTTTACTGGGAGCGACATATATTTTATAATATTTAGTGTAGGGTTTTCCCACGATACTGTGAATATTTCTCAGATTTATATCATAAACCAATACCTGAACAAGTTTACAAGGAAAATACAACAAGTGGGGTTTTTAATTATGCAAATGACATATAAGTAAGAAGTAAACAACTGTATGCCATTTGTAAGTCTATCAGAAATCAACTGAGAATGAGAGCTTCATGAGGCTAAGAGCTTTCCTTGATGCCAAAACTTGTTCTAAAAAAATCACTGCACCTGTGCCACATAAATGCATATAATAGCTGCATTGTATTTCTACTCTCAAGTCCATGTTTTGGCTCAGTTCTTCTTTGCAGTTTATATCTCTAAAGTAACAATTGAGAGCATGTGTTAGATCTTAAAATGATCAATTTCTACTAATGTGCTTATACTGCCATTTAGGGAGGGGATCATCTTTCTGCTGATTAAGTACAGGAGCCATTATAGGGCAGGGCTAAATTGTGTTTATGTATTATGATCAGACTACTGAACACTTATGAAGACACTAGGGTTGGGCGGTAATAAGGTAATAAGGTATACCAGCGGTGTCTTTCAAAAGCAACGGTATCAAAAAAATTGCAATGCACTTAGGAGATAAGGATTAAATATAAGATATAATTTATTCAATGCCTAAAAAATGATTCTATGTCCAGCAGCACTTATATGTGGTGGCATTTTCAGTTTTACTTCCACAGTAGTTTACTTTTGGAAACTTTTGATAGCCTAAAGTTTATGAACGTGACAGCGTGGAGGTGAGAGAGGGGGGGGGGGGC
>JAJHUR010098993.1:3142-21448 GCA_027495735.1 Lutjanus campechanus | reverse complement strand
CACACAGTTCAAAGTGCAATGTTCATAAATGAGACTGCAAAGACAGCTCAACTGTTTGTTTTTTGTTGCAATAAATGCAATGAATCATATACCTGAGATGAGAAAAATGTGTTTTATTACTATATTATATATGTTTATTACTAATATTACTGTCCGTTAATTCCTGTTGTCGCTAATTTGCATCATACCTAAATTTCTATCTATTATGTGTGCTAGAGTCAAATTAACAATCTCCACTTAATTTAGCATCTGCTTGAAAGCAAAAAAGCAAATTATTTATTTTTTAATATAATTGCTTATAAATTCAGGCGTCAAGGGGTTAGGGATGGGCATATTGATACTCTGGAATCGATACCTGCCTCTCGATATTTTGGAGTCGATACTTCTTTAACAATCCCGATACCACTGTGCTAATACAAAACGTGCGTTCTGTTTTCATTTCTGAGAGTTTTAGGCATTAAATTTATGTGTGAAAACCAGCACAGACTATTTTAGATGGTCTTTTGTGTCACATGATTATGACAGCCTATCAGATATCAGAGTAGAAGGCACACTGCGCAACCTCAGTCCAGCACTTCCTCAATCCTCACTCTGCTGCTCCGCTGCTCAGAGCGAACTTAATTAATTTTGTATTAATTTAATTTAAAAAAGGATTCACTTTCATCTTATTTTTTATTTCATTTACTCATTGATCTATTTTATTATCATTTTATAACCATTTCTTATAAGTATTTATGTTCATGAATTTTATTCACATTTTATAATGCTCTGCAATAAAGTTATTAATGAGCACTGTGCAATCATGTGATTTTAGGGCTGTCTTGGTTGACATGCCTCTGCAACATCGCGTGGCAGTTGGGGACAGTGCCTCTGGACTGGCAGACCGGGGTGGTGGTCCCTCTATTTAAGAAAGGGGACCGGAGGGTGTGCTCCAACTATAGGGGGATCACACTCCTCAGCCTCCCTGGTAAAGTCTATTCCAGGGTACTGGAGAGGAGAATTCGGCCGATAGTCGAACCTCGGATTCAGGAGGAACAATGCGGTTTTCGTCCTGGTCGTGGAACACTGGACCAGCTCTATACCCTTCGCAGGGTGCTTGAGGGTTCATGGGACTTTGCCCAACCAGTTCACATGTGTTTTGTGGACTTGGAGAAGGCATTCGACCGTGTCCCTCGTGGCATTCTGTGGGAGGTGCTTTGGGAGTATGGGAGTAAGCCCTCTACAAAGGGCTGTACGGTCTCTGTATGACCGGAGCAGGAGCTTGGTTCGCATTGCCGGCAGTAAGTCAGACCTGTTCCCAGTGCATGTTGGACTCCGGCAGGGCTGGCCTTTGTCACCGGTTCTGTTCATTATTTTTATGGACAGAATTTCTAGGTGCAGCCATGGGCCGAAGGGAGTCCGGTTTGGGGACCACAGGATCTCATCTCTACTTTTTGCGGATGATGTTGTCCTGTTGGCTCCTTCAAGCCAGGGCCTTCAGCATGTGCTGGGGTGGTTTGCAGCCGTGTGTGAAGCGGCTGGGATGAGAATCAGCACCTCCAAGTCCGAGGCCATGGTTCTCGACTGGAAAAAGGTGGCTTGCTCCCTCCGGGTCGGAGGAGTGTTCCTGCCTCAAGTGGAGGAGTTCAAGTATCTTGGGGTCTTGTTCACGAGTGAGGGAAGGATGGAGCGTGAGGTTGACAGGTGGATCGGTGCAGCGGCAGCAGTAATACAATCGTTGTACCGGTCTGTCGTGGTGAAGAAGGAGCTGAGTCGAAAGGTGAGGCTCTCAATTTACCGGTCAATCTACGTTCCTACCCTCACCTATGGTCATGAACTTTGGGTCATGACCGAAAGAACAAGATTTTGGATACAAACAGCCAAAATGACTTTCCTCCGCAGGGTGGTGGGGCGCTCCCTTAGAGATAGGGTGAGGAGCTCTGTCACCCGGGAGGAGCTCAGAGTAGAGCCGCTGGTCCTCCACGTCGAGAGGAGCCAGCTGAGGTGGCTTGAGCATCTATACCGGATGCCTCCTGGACGCCTTCCTGGGAAGGTGTTCCGGGCATGCCCCACCAGAAAGAAGCCCCGGGGAAGACCCAGGACACCTTGGAGGGACTATGTCACTTGGCTGGCCTGAGAACACCTCAGGATCCCCTCGGAACAGCTGGAGGAAGTGCCTGGGGAAAGGGAAGTCTGCCCAGAACTGCTGCCCCCATGACCCAGCCCTGGATAAGCGGAAGAAGATGGATGGATGGACTTGTCAGTGTCGGATTATTCTGACAGTTTCTATGCACTGCTCAACAAATAGAGTCAGGTCAGGGGGGATAAGGCAGGATGCTTCCTCAACTCCATCTGCACTTTCACATTGGAATGAGCTGGTAGAAACTCTCAGGCATTTGTACACACAAACATAAACACACACACCTCCACCTCGCCTCGGCTGCTTCGCCCACATTAAGCCCCTTCCCTTTACTCCCGGCCGCTAAACAACTGAACTGTACGGGTCCGAGGGCTCACGTCCCCTCCTCAGTCCCACAGCTGGGTTCAGCTTAATCCCCATCTCAAGTCTGAAACCCAGAGACTGTGTGTGGGCTGTTAGCCTGAAGATTGAACTGTGTGAAGAGTTTATTCATCTGATGAAGTTCCTGTTTTGCTGCTGAGTTAATAAAGGTCATTTCCAACTGTTCCCGATTTTCAGTGTACTGCTTTTGGGTCCTAATTACACCTGTTACACTTTCTCAAACCAGCCCCAGTCCCCTCACCCTATCCAATGCCACTCCATTTTCACGCAGAGGGTCCATCATATTTGTTGTCATCCCAAACCAATTAGTTATTAGTGGAAATGAGTCTTCACCAATGCTGGCTTAACGACCACATGCAATCCTGTGCTGTCTCCAAAATGGAAGGCACTCCGAACAAATGCAAGTTCTACACAACGTAAACTCAAACTGAGGTTGTCATATATACAGGCAGAAGCTTGGAAGTTTTATTTACACTTAACACTTATTTCACTTTACACTTAATATAAACAGATTGTGGAAAAATCTATGCAAAGTCATGAAAAAAAAATCCTTTTTTGTGTTTGACTGTTGATTAAAAACAATGTAATGCAAATTTCTCAAGCTTTGGACAGAAAATATTTTTTCTTTGAATTTTATTCATCAACAGAGAAAATAAACATTAAAACGAATTTTTAGAAATATTAAGAAATCTCCATAATCAAAATTCCACATTAATATTTAATATATAACTTGGAGTGAGAAGCCTTTTTTGTTCCTAAAATGTCTTGAGAGCACAAATGTGACACGTCTGTGTTCAGTATTGCTGTTTTCAGTCCAGGGAGTAAATGTGTAACAATACTAACAGCATGCTGACCTACTCTCACATGAAAAGCCCTCTCATGACTGTAGAAGAGGGCATTTTATGTGTCTGAACAGGCTTCAAGAGAGGCCTGTACACCATGAATCCTCCTTTGTATCATGTATACAGTTCAACCTGCTCTATGAAATGTTGACATGTTTAAAGCTTTTCTGCTGTGTGAATAATAGGCAGAATTATGGAAATATGAGCTGTTGTAGGAGTTTTCTTCAGTGACAATATTATTGACCAGAAAACTGGAAGTTGGAACCCTCTGAGTTGCAAACATCCATTCTGTGGAGGGAAAAGAAAAATATAGTATTCTCTGGATAAAGGACGGATGAAAAAGTCAACAAGTAAATAATGTCAACACACGAGACAGTTCTACTAAGTCTAATGGAGTTTTTCTTTTATGGGTTTACTCTAGTCAGTCTGTGTGGAAGGAAATTATATATATTGGCTAGTCAACCACATCCACATTGGACTACATTACAGCCATGTTAGTGTTGTTTTGCATCATTAATACTTCATGTTGAAGTGTTATTGTTGAGCTTTTAGTGGAAGGAAAGGGATGAGAAAAATAGTTTTACTTGAAAGGAAGGAATCAGACTGTTTGTGTGTCCTTCGCATATCTCAAACAACTGTTCATCTGATCTACATGACACTTGGCGGGTGTATTGCTGAGGACCCAAGGCAGTGAGCTATGATGACGAAGAAAGAAAATTCTTTTTTTCCTGTATTCTGTGGCTCAGACAAATCTATTAACCACCACCCATTTGCGTCTAACTTGAATTGCTGTCATTTAGTATTTTGTTATCGCTCAACTTTCTCGTCTTTATTTTCTCATCTCAAACAATCAAACAGGTCTCACTCTGCATGGATGAAATCTACGGATCAATCAGGAGAGACTTCATTCTGAGTTTATGAATATTCAACTGATGTGCACAATCCAGTTGAGAAATGTGAAAAGTCTTTGGCGATTAGACCGTAGTGAAGCCATGATTAGTGTAGGAAATGCCCCAAAAAGATCTAAACGGGCAGAGAGGAACAACAAACCAACTTCATATATATTGATCCTTGCCTTACCAGACAGACAGGTGGAATTTAGTTAGAGACATGTTTTGCTGAAAAGACAATTATTGTTGCAATAAATATTCAAATAATGCCATGAATGAGGACACATCTACCGTGATGTGGTGAATTACAGAGAAGTGTGAGCTGAGTATCAGAACAAAATGAGATTGACTGGGTCATTTCTGATGACCAAACCGAAATAAAGGTCCAACTGAAAATACCCTGATTTTGCATGAGGTCACTAACACCATGATTGATGCCTGATACGAATATGATGGGTGTAAGATGCTGTAAAGAATTGCTAAAGATGCCATGACCATGAATCGGAATAAACAATTGCTGTTGTGACGACCATAAGCAGAGCACCACCATCAGTTATATGTGTATCTTACCAGGACATGAGGGCTTCAGAGAACAGTGCTGATGTCAGAGTGAATATAGGAGGTGTAAGCAAAGGATAACCGGCGCCACATATCCAATTCTGTACTGTCAAATACAGACATTGATGGTCATCATGCACGTATCAACACAGACAGTAACATCACAGCCACAACAGTGGTGGTCCCAGCAACACACACTGAGGCACATGCTTGCATGAAATCAGCATAAGTGACAAATGGTCTACAAGGAGACTGAGCAGCTGACGGCGTCACCGAACAGCTTTATAGTTCTTTGGGCTAACATTAGCCAGCAACAAAATAATTTTATTTATTTTTTTTATTTTAAGGGGACAGAGAGAGAGCGGAAGAGACGCAGCAAAGGGCCACAGGCAGGAGTTCAACTAGTGGCCGCTGCAGAGGACTGACAGCCTCCATACATGGTGCAGGTGCTCTACCAACTGAGCTAAACAACTGCCCTGATCTTGACTACATGATGATGCCCATTGTGTCTCTCTCTTCTCCCCTGCCTGCCAACAGGGTAGGCATGGACCTCTCTCCTCCCTGAGGTCTCCTCACTGGTCCCTGTCTGTGCAGACACACCGCTCCTTCCTCCTCTGGACTCTCCAAACCACATGTGGCCTGCCGAAGCAGCCACACCAACTGTTATTTTTCAAGGCAGTGCTGCGAGAGCCTGTCTCAGGAGCACCAACCAAGTTAGGACCAGGACTCCTGGTTTTTTTGTTTTTGTTTGTTTGTCTGTTTGTTTGTTTGTTTGTTTGCTTTACTAATTGTGTGAAATTATTCTTTTGTGAATGACCCTCATGATCAAAATCGAATGTTGCCAACTTCTACTACGTAGAACTCCATATCCTTCAAACCTTTCTAGCTGTTGATATGGTAATTTGGTTATAGTTATTAATTTTAATTATTGATTAGAGAGCCAAATTGATGGTTTAGTATATATTGAGACTGATATTTTATTAATTGGCTATCGTTTCTCTCCTTTTGAACAGAGGTGGGTTTAATGAAGATTAAATCTTATATTAATTATTACTGATAGCTAAAATTAATAAAACCCTACATTTTTGGTGCCCCAGAGTGAGGCCGAACACCATGTAGTATTATAAAACACAACACAAAGTGATCAATATGAAAACAGGTCATCATGACAGGACAATACCCCCCCAAAAAAAATCAGGGGAAGTAAAATGCAATAAATCAAATCAAATATAAGTAGACATAAATTATATACATGAGGCAGTGAGAAATGAGGCAGAGGGGTATTGAGACAGATGTGCAAAATAGCTAACAAATGTGCAATTAGCCATGACCAGCAGTGCAAATAAGGAAATCTGGTTGGACCAGAACTATAAAGAACCAGCTGTGGAGGATTCAGAGTGCTGTCTGACAGAGGTGAGGTATTGTACAGTGTTATTGCTTGGGGGAGGAAAGATTTCCTGTATCGGTCCTTGTGACAGCGAAGTTCAGTGTCCTCCTTTCTACCACTGTTTCAAATGAGTCCAGTTTGCAGCCAATCACAGAGCCGGCCCTCTTAATGAGTTTATTCAGTCTGTTTCTCTCACTGGCTCTGATTACGGCACGCATTCGCCATGGCTTCATTTCAGTAAGCTTGTGTAATGTCACAGCATTTATTTCTGCCCCGAGCTGCAGTGGTATTTCGCCAAGATCTTGTACTGATGATGGGAGAGTCAGACCGCTGCGTAAAGTCTTCTCCAGCATATCCCAAAGATTCTCAATGGGGTTAAGGTCTGGACTCTGTGGTGGTCAATCCATCTGTGAAAATGATGTCTCATGCTCCCTGAACCACTCTTTCACCATTTGAGTCCGATGAATCCTGACATCCTGACATCCTGACAAATCTGGACTCATCAGACCACATGACCTTTTTCCATTGATCCAGAGTCCAATCTTTATGCTCCCTAGCAAACTGAATTCTGATTATCCTCACTGATACGTGTTTTCTTAAGGCTACACAGCTGTTTAGTCCCAATTCCTTGAGTTCTCTTCACATTCTGCATGTAGAAATGTTCTTACTTTCACTATTAAACATTTGTTCTACTGTTGATTTTTTATGATTTGATTTCACCAAACGTTTAAGTGATCTCTGATCACAATCATTCAAGATTATTTTCTGACCACATTTCTTCCTGGAAGATGATGGTTCACCACTATCCTTCCAGGTTTTAATAATGTGTTGGACAGTTCTTGACCCAGTTTGAGTAGTTTCATCAGTCTCCTTAATTGTTTTCTTTGCTTGATGCAGGACAATAATTTGAGGCTTCTGAAACAGAGTAACATCTTTTCCACGACCACAGGATGTGTCATCTGACATGGTTGTGTAAGAAATGAGAAGCTCCTCACTGCATCAGTTAGGGTTAAATAACTTGTTGCCAGCTGAAACATATTAATCACTACAGTAATTATCCAATGGGAGGATCTTACCTATTTGCTTAGTTAAAGGGATAGTTAACCCAAAAATGAAAATTCTGTCATTATTACTCACCCCCATGCCGACTGAAAGTCCAGTTTAGATTTTTAGTCCACAAAACACTGCTGGAGTTTCACAGGAATACAGTGTTGCAAAATCTCCCAAACAATGGAGGTGAGTGGTGACCAGTTTTCAAATGAAAAAAAAACTGCTGAAAAAAGTAATAAAAAGCCTCCATACTGCTCATCTGGTGCAATCCAAGTCTCCCAAAGCCCCAACATGCCAAGTTGACTTGAAAGACGTGATTTACACCATTTTTCTTGGCTAAAATCGTCACTGTAGATCCTTGGCTTGGAGCCACATTCACATGCACATGCACACCATCTGAACTAGATTTTGACAGTGTGCAAACGGCACGTAGGGACTTTAAGAGACTTGGATTACACCAGATGAGCAGTATGGTGACATTTTATGGTTTTTTTTTTCCAATTTGAAAACTGTTCACCATTCACTTTCATTGTTTAGGAGATTCTGCAACACTGTTTTCTTCAACTTCAGCAGTGTTTTGCAGACTAACAAAATAAACCTGACCCGCAGTCTGCATGAAGGTGAAGAGGTAAAGACTGAATTTTCATTTTTAGGTGAACTATCCCTTTAAATCCAGGTGGTGACTTTTTTTGCCCAGGCAGTGTATATGGTGAGAGAAAAATGCTCAACATAGGTCGTGACTGACATTAGGAAGGTAGCTAACTTAGCGCTACATTAACAGTTAATAACAAAACTTACTAGGTGTAGCGAGATTCAAGCACAACGATAGTCAACAATATCTGGTGCTAATGATCATCAGTTTCATGTAGACTGAAATACAGTCATTAACTGAAACAGAAACAGCTGTGTAGGGGGCTTAAAACTGGGTGAGGAACAGCCAAACTCTGCTACCAAGGTGAGGTTGTGGGAGACAGCTTGATGTCACAGTCACCGAAAGGTGACTTTTATGTGGTTGTGTATTTGTGTATAGTTGAAGACCAAAAGGTGGACATAAAAATTATTTGTCCCTAATCTATAGGTTAAAATTCTATATGAATGGAGATTGTTTGGAACTAAAATCATGATCAGGGCATGTCTTATGATATATTCCATGTGCTGGCATCTCTCTAATCCAGGGGCTTCAAACTCATCTTGGGCCACATCAGTGTTAGGTCTGCCCTCAAAGGGCCTGTTGTAAATGTAAGACAGTACAATTGTATCTATATCACATAATTGCCTCCGCATTTGATTAATATTGATTTTTATAACAATTATAATCAGCTCTAATAGCAAAAATCTAGGAAAAAATAATGGCCAGTAGACAAGTAATTCAATTGTGTAACAATTATGTATTAAAAAATGAAACAGACAAAGTTGTGTCTGTGAGCAAACTTAAAAACTGTTTTGCAGTAAGATGACCTTCTGCTCTGTTTCATATGAAGAGTTCTGTGGTTTTGATCAGTGTGTTTGAACAGTGATGCTCCGTGTTACCTGCTCTCACAGTCACATGACGTCTCTGTGGGTCAGACTCTGTTCTCGGCTGTCAGACACATTTTACATAAATGATTTGCAGCAGTGTCTCTCAGCTTTCTTAAAAAAACTCCAAACTTGTTCTACATTTGCACATTACTAAAGTTTGGTGGTGCGACGCGGTACAATGTTACTTCTGTCTACTGTTTTCATTGCGGTCTGTTCTGATGAAATAATGAGGAGACACAGAGGGAGCACTTGTTTTGTGTGAGCGCAGCAGCAGGCGTCCAGTAAGAGGAGAGAAAATGGAGGAAATTTACAGTAGCAGCTCCTTGATGCCAAAAATTAAACATATGCGCGTCCTAATGAGATGTATCGATACTAAATGATTCAGTATGTGTGTAAAAGGGATGCATTCTCGGACATGTAGTTATTGGACACCATACTTCTGTAATGCAGTTTAGGCTTGTATGATGCAAATGATATTTTTTGCAACTTCTCGCGGGCCACATAAAATGAGATGGCGGGCCGGATTTGGCCCGCAGGCCTTGAGTTTGACACATGTGCTCTAATCCATTCAGAAAGTGGTGTCCTCTAAGGGAGGGGGCTGTTTTACGGTATGTGTGTGTGTGTGTGTGTGCTTGTTTGCTGCACCTTAACTGCTCTGCTTGTAGCTGTTTTTATTTATTTATTTATTTGTCCATTTGTTCATAGATTGCCTGTAACACATGAACTGTATAAGGTGCTAATTTCAGCACATCCATTACTGCAGGGTATCATGGGATATTTCAGAGTGCACTCTGCAGTTCGTTCTCTGTGGACATTTAGTTTGTCTCTCTGCATGCATATAGACTGCACTACTCTAGCTACTTCTACACAGTACTGTATCTATGCTGACCTCTTCAGGTGCTGCCATTGTTTGTTTGAGAGGAGTTGCTTCCATGGAAGCTTCTTGCTATTGTCACACTGAAAACCACACTCGTAGCTGCTAGTAATCTCTCTTTCTCCTATCTCACTGAAATGTTACTTTGTGGGTGATTGTGTCTCATATTAAGTGCAATGAGATATTTTGCCTAGGAATTAGACAAATGCACTTGGTCAGATTTAGAGAAATTTCAGTGGCAACATGGTTACCCATGCAGCCTATTATTAGTGCTTGTGTTCTTTTTTTAATGTTTTATCCATGGTTACCGTTCACTGCCATTGTACTGGATGAGGCTGCTACCCTGTTTCTCCTAAAACTCCAGGATTGTTTTGTGAACTGAAGACCTTCACCCATCATCACATCGGCATAGTGGTGAGTATATACTGAGTGGCTTATTCTCACAAAGTGGAGTATCACTTTAATCCTCTTTTTTTTAATGTTCCGGTCACGCTGCCTTCTAAGTTCCCTTTTTCGCTCTTACTTGGCGATGGTGAAACCGTCTCCTGTGCTGCTGCTGCATATGCACGGTCCTGCATTATGCTGCAGTAGTGCAGATTTTCAAACTTGCCAGTATACTAAGCCTCTCGCTGATCTTCTCCTCCAGCGTCTCAATCACTCTGCGCTGGCTCGCATGGAAAACGTGTAATTATTCCACGTTGGTGCTATTTGTCCCTCGCCAGCGGCTGTAGTTTCAAGATGGCAGACTGTCATGGCGCTTCCCTACTGGCT
This sequence comes from Lutjanus campechanus, assembly GCA_027495735.1. Lineage (NCBI taxonomy): Eukaryota > Metazoa > Chordata > Actinopteri > Lutjaniformes > Lutjanidae > Lutjanus > Lutjanus campechanus. The sequence goes on along the minus strand of JAJHUR010098993.1, from coordinate 11,058 downwards.
TACCCGTAGTATGTATAAACAAATCTAAAATTCTTTGCTTACGAGAATGCGTCAGATTATTAGCAGAGATCATAATACACTAATGATATCACATACAAATGCAAATATCGATTTTGGCCAGTAAACCACAGAAAATGTTACACAATGTCCCTTTAAATGAAAGGAAAGTTATATAAATGTTTGCGTATTCTGTCAGTTTTCTGGCTGAAGAATAAACAACCCACATTGACACATTCTCTCAGCAAATCATTGCACCGCATCAGTCTCCCGTTTGTTTACATCTGCTTCTACATGAGCTCATGTAAAATCCTGTTCCATTCAAGATCTCGTGCTCCCTCTGAAACATAATCTTAAGGTAATAATATAATAAGGTCTGTAACCTGGAGAAAATTTGAAAGTTATTTAAATGTCAGTGTTTTGTATGAACATTCAATTAAATTTTGCATGAAAGAAAAATTACAAAAATGTTTGTGTATCTGTTAATTATAATTCTTAGAAAGACTGAAAATCAAAATCAGCCAAGGTAAGACCCTTAAAAGCACAGAAATTGGAAATGGCTAAGAAATTTGTAATCAGTGCATTTCTGGATCTGAAAACTGATGGTGGTCATGGCATCCATTGATCTTGATTATTGCCACATTAGATTATAGTGGGTCCTCGTCAGCCTGTCAGTTATTCCATTTGTAGGAGGCTGCAGAGGGATCTATGTTTGGCTACTAGATGGCGACATGGAGCTGCAAATGACACACTCTACACTCTACACTGGAACATGTTGTTATTTACTTCCTACTGTGCATCTAAAGTTGTCCTAACACTAAAGCAGTTGGTGCTGGGATGAGGGGGTTCAGTGACAGCTAGGGTAAAAAATGAAATATTGGCTCTAATGTTTTTGATTTTGTCATTTAAAAAAAAAAAGACCAAAACTGTTTCCACTTGTCAATTGATGTTGCAGCAACAGCAGGAGGAGGACTTGATTTGTGACTTGCAATGTTGAAGAGGATTCTGGGGTTGGATCTAATGCTATCTAATGCTGTGACCTGCTAACCTGACACGCCAGGTGGTTTGTGACACAAGATGTCGTTCTTAGAAACTGTTTGGAAAAGGGCAGTCACTTTCATTTTTGTTCAGCTTTATGGCATAACTGCTTCAAGGATCTAATGTTACTTGTTAGCCAGGGCTGAGGTGTGGTTTTGGGTTTTCTAACTGTGTTGAGCTATGTATTTAGGTGGCCAACTGGATTTCTGTGTAGCTAATGTTGGTCTTTCCTGTTGAAGTTTTTTTTTTAATTAGATGTCAAGTCCTTGTATGTTGACAGTATTTTCACAGCTGAAGGCAGAACTTGTACTGTACTGTGATGTACTGTTCCCTTGTCCGATTTATTATCTAAAGACAAAATAATTGTGAATGTCTCCTCCAATTTATGATGAAGTGGGATTCCTCATCCAGCACATGTGGGTAAGAGCAGATTTGGGTGGTTAAGACCATTTGGTGCATCTATAGTTGACAAATGAAATTAAGCGAATGTTGCTGCATGAGGTTAAAGTTTTGTTGTGTGACCGCCACAGGTCTTATGTCAGTACTGGCTTTCCTGTATTCCTGCCTCTGCTTTTTCCTTGCAGATCGTCCCTGATTGCTCGCCCCTCCCTCCTCATTGGGGGATTGCCATCGCCTGCTCCAAGCCTTTAAAAGTTTGGGGAATCCAAGATGGTTTCTCTCTCTCCCTTCTGGAAGGCTGGTGCCTTTCAGGCAGCCACATTGGTTTTGTTTGGTGTGATTGTGTTTTAGCCTTGGTTTCCTTTTACACATGGTTTATCTTAGTACACACACTCACAGCACCCAACACCCTCACCACACCACTGTTACTTACTTCTCCATAAGTTTTCTTATGTCAGTTTATTTTTCAAAAAATTACTCATTTATTTCAAAGCCGTCACTGTGTGGATCTCACTTCTTTGTTATGCTGTTGTTATAACTGTTTTAATGTGTTTGTCTCCAACACCTCTGTTGATTTGCAGTACAAACTATGTGGAATAATACAGTACAAGGGTTTCTGTGGTAATGTTGCAACCTCCTGGTGCCTGTTACACAAAATTTCACCAGCGGATCAGCGTAATACATGTTAATACTTGACAACCTCTCTTCCTTAGAATAGGAGGTGCAGATTAACAAGAAACTACTGCAGGTTATCACTTATATACATCATATATTTACTGCAGACTGATAGAGGACAACACATCAGATGGTGGTGCCAGGAACTCATTCAGGAGGAGTCTTGCAGCTTTCAAAAGGTTAGTCATGTTTCTTTGTAATTTGATTTAGAGATGATTATCGAGGATAAAAGAGCTGCAAACAGTTAAATGAATACGCCTCTATATTTAGGAATGTATAAAACTGAAAAGACAAAGCAGGTTTTAATTTGATTGAGGGGATAAACAGGTATATTGTATGTGTGAACTTTAGTAACATGACAGAATAATGTCATGTAGATATTAAAACTTCGCTCTCAAACGACAGGTTTCACTCTGAAGAATGGAGGATTTCTACATTAACAGCACTTCACTGGGCAAAAGCTACAATTACAGCAACATCACTTCCAACAACTATGACTACAGCAACACCACCCTTGAAATTGAGTATTACAGAAAAGTTCAATTCATCATTCATGTGGCGACGTGCATAGTCATAGTTATCGGCCTTCCTTTGACCGTCATGGCCATCTACGCTCTTTATTCTCTGGTAAGTACATTATGATTGAGATTTATTCAGATTTATTTACTGTCTGCGTTCTGTATGGAGGCGTAATGCACTCACTTGAGAAAAAAAAAGTTCTGTTTTTCTCAATTGATAAGATTATTATCTCAAAATTCAGAAAAAAAAGTTTTTTGAAAAAAGAACTCCTGTGTTCACATAGGTTCCCACCTAAAGGTCAGATTCCTACACTGAACCAATGCGAGGATGATAAATTGTTTCAGTTTTACAACTGAATAGGCGTTCACAAACTCAAATAGTCCGGTGTCATTTGATTGTCAGTCACGCCGTCGGCAGGTAAAAAAATCTAAGCAAAAACGGCCCAATTCTTGCCTGTATATTGTACATCATGGAGCATCGTCAGGTTCTGTTCATGTTGGTGATGATCTGGAGCCCATTGTGGAGAGCACAACAGACTTTAGAGGATGATGCATCTGAACGTCCCGTAAGACAGTGGGTATTAAATCATTTAAAAATTTAGGCATTTTTCAATTTGTGGAAAGTCCAGATTTGTCCCCTGTCAGTCTTCATTTTGGTAGCAAACACGCTCCTGGTTCAAATGATTTTTAACCCATGAAATGACACATACAATAGGATGTTTCTCTGATTGGTTCAAATAATGGTCGCACCAAAAATGAAATTCGTCAGAGTTCACTTCATAATGGGGCATTCACAGCAACCCAAACAAACCGCACCAAGAGGGTAGACGCACCAGGTTTCAGTTCAGCCAGACTTAACAGGGCTGGTGTGAACCCACCCTAAAGGCATTTTCACACCAGATGTTTTTGTTTTGTGCAATTCATTTGCTTGTTAATAATATGGTTTTATATTTTGTATGTATCCAATACAAGCATTCACATCAATGGTAGAATTTTGCTGAGCAATATTTTTTTCCGTACCATGGTCGATTTTTCTTAAGTTTGGCTTCCAACATGAACACAACTGACCAATCAAATTGCAGGTTGTTGACAAGAATATATCCAAAGAGTCAAAGACTCCAGAGACAAAAGTTTCAAAGACAACACGTGAAGAGGAATGGCAAAACTTTTCCTCAGAATTCTAAGATAATCTTGTTAATTCAGAAAAACAGGGCAAACATTTTTTTTTTCCTCAAGTGGATGCATTACACTTTGATACATGTATGTCATAGTCTGTCTTTTAGTTGCAATTAGAAGAAAACATAACATATTCACTTTTGTTGGAGCAATTTGTACAATATTATTTGGGTTCATTTTAATTAAGAAAAAAAAAATCAGGGACCATGTGAAGTTCAAGCTCATGGTCCCCATGAGGATGAAGTATCATAAGTAGGTCTATGAACTCCATAGCGCATGACAGGCCATTTCATCTCATAATTTAGTTGTTTGGGTTTGGAAATTAAATATGCAGTACACTTCTCTTCTGTTAAGTATTTCATCAATGTTATCACCTCTCTCATTGCATCAAAACTCCATTTTCAGTTACCTTAAATGCCAAAATGCATAGAAAATGCTACATATAAAAAATTTGCCATATGCGTGTGAATTAAATTAATAAATTTTATTGTTTTTATTTTAAATCATTATGCATTTTGGAAAAGAGTAGCTCAAAATATGTAGGAAGGACTGACAACGATGTAGTACTGAATTGTGGATGTATAAAATATTGTTCACTGCTTATGTGTTCGAGTTTTTGGGCGGACCTGAAACATGGCTCAGTGACCTGCTAGCACCATGGTTCCCCAACACTGTATAAGAACCATGAACTGAAACACAAACGACACCACCTCCCACTCCCCTCACCTTCCCCAATGGTCATTTATGAAAGTACCTTCAGTGACTCTCTCAGTTCAAATCAGCCCAGCAGTTTACTTCAGCTCACTTCAGTTCCAACAAACCGACACTGAAGAAAAACAATTACCATCCTGTCACCATCCTCTGGCTCTGGTGGCTCAAACAAAACTGATAGCGTCTATGTTGCAGGTTGGTGTTTGACACTGAGACAGCAGAGTAGACATGCCCCCAGTGTTTCAGAGCAGAGAAAAGTGCAACTTTTTTCATGATTTTGAGACCTAATTTCATATACTTTGCAATATTTTTAATCGTTCAAATTTGACTGGGTGGTTAATAACATGTCTCTGCTATGACAAACTAACAGACATTTATTGTTGATTTACAAGATCTTTAATTAACATTAGGTCGTGACCTATACTGTCGGATTGGAACAATCAATGAAGTTACATCTGTGCCTCGTGTGTGGATTAACTGCGACCTAGAAGCAGAGTCTACAAGTGTTGTAAACCTGTCTATGTAGGCGCATCTAATCTGAACAACTCTTTAAATAGAAAGAAAATATGCCACTGACTTTAAGCCAGTTTTTTGTTGGTCAGTGGTGGGATCGCTCTCTATTGCTTTAAGATAGCAATGCACCAATAATCTGCCTGACCACATCTCATATTAAGATCAACACGCCCATGGCTGCACAGATGGAAGCTACTTATACAAGATGTGTGTCAAACAATCGCAAAATAGTTGTGAGCCAGTTTGCACTGGGCAGACATACATACATAATTAACCTCTGCTAACATGAATCCTGCAATTAGTGTGATCCTCTATGAAATAGATATGAAATACATTTCTGACAGCACAAATGAGAAAAATGCATAAATGTCTCTGACTACAACTGCTGGGTGGAGCAAGAAGACACATGTGGGAGGAGGTGGAGTTCAGAACTTGTTTACAACTGCTTGTTTACTTTTATCAATGTTTTCCTGCAGATACGAAAAGATCATGTTGCTCCGATCTACGTCATCAACCTTCTCATCTCAGACCTCATTCAGCTCTGCTGCATGATTGATTGGGTGGCACGACCTCAGTATCTAATGGAACATGACATCTTCTATTATATTTACTACTTTGGTGTGATTGCCAGTGTTTGCTTCATGGTGTGCGTCGCCCTGGAAAGGTAGCTATCTGTCTGTCCAGTATGTGTGAAGCTACTTCTGTGTCTGATCATTATATTACTATATAATTCTGTAGCTCCTCAAAGACTCTATATCCATCTTGTATTACAGGTATTTGGTCGTCGCTCACCCACTGTGGTACCACTTGAAACGATCCATCAAGATCTCTGTGGGGGTCTGTGTCCTGATCTGGATTGTTCCTCTGGTCTACCTTCCCACTTTCCGTTATTGGTATTACACCGAAATTATCTCCGCCATCTTCTTTCTCCTTCCTGTCCCGCTCTTCATATTCTTCCTGGCTGGGACCCTCAAAGCTCTGTCTGCCAGCCGTGTCCCCTCAGATGAAAAACGAAGAATTGTGGGAATTTTGGTGCTGGTGCTGCTTATTTACACACTGCTGTTCCTGCCCAGTGTCATTTCGTATGCCACCTATTTCGAGAAACTCACCCGCCTGTCTCTCACATTTCTTAAGCTGAGTCCTCTTGCAGATTCATTTCTGTATGTTTTCATGAGAAAAGGGATCATAGACAAGCTTCTGTCCTCTGTGTGTTGTTGCAGAATGGACAGTGATGATACCAACAGTCCATCAGTATGAATGATGACAACATTTAACAGAGGGAGGGTATCTCAACAAGCCTTTATTACTTTTTTTTTTCTTTTTTGGTCCCTCATACACATTTCAATTTAGTTGTTTATTATTTTCTTGGTTATGATTAGTATATGTCTATCCAAAACTGTATTTGTTTCTATAAATCTAAATGCCATTTGTTATCCTCTATTTAATATATGTTTTATTTTGGGGTTTTTGTGGCAGGGATGCTAGTTTTTAGGATGTGATTCAGAGTAGGTACTTTGCAACACTTGTGCACTTTATCATAGTACATGTAATCTTACATGATATTGTACATTTTCTGTAAATTAAATTAAAAATCTGTTTCTTGAAAAAATAAAGTGAATGTCTGCCTTTGACTAACTTACTGAATTACCTGTGAAAGGTATTCCAAATAATTACATGAAATTGTACAGTTTCTGGCAACTCAATTAAAAATGTGTTTCTAGTAGGGATGACGAGATTCACCGATTCATAACGGTGATCCGATACAAACGTTTGCGATGCGACTACATCGGTAGATTTAAGGTACATCGGATATAATTTACGGGTGAATTTACGGTGCATCTCTTCTAGCCTGTCTGCATCAGTAAATTCCATGGTTAAAACGATTATTTCATGTTCTAGTACTATTCCCTGCCCTGTCGTGTTTTCCGAGGCAACCTGAATGCACCATCGCTCCTCCCTTAGCGTCTTTCTTCTGCGACAGACGCACTTCACTACCGCCAGCTGTTGGAGGTAAATCCGTTCGTATGTTGCATCTCTGACAGTATTTAACACAGAACTCATTTGGAAAAATATGAATCTAGTGCATTAAGGGTCAGAAGTGTTTGAATTCACGGTGCTTTGTTCTTGTTAATCAATTAATTAAGCTCCACCGTCATATGCACGCGTGCGCGCGCACACTCGCTCTCTCTCTGTCTCTCTCTCTCTCTCTCTCTCTCTCTCTCTGCCTATCTGTCAGTCTCTCTCTCTCTCTCTCTCTCTCTCTCTCTCAATTTCAATTTTCAATTCAATTTCAATAGCTTTATTGGCATGACAAGACAGTGCTTATATTGCCAAAGCATATAACAATACAATAATATCAAAATAAATAAATAAACATAAACAGATGATTAAGTGATAGTCAATGGTAGAATAAAAAAAACAAACATTCAAAAACAGATCATTTTGATCACAACATAGGTATTTACAGGGTTACAGAGTTATGTGATGTTTCCGTGGTCATCCCTCAGTCTGTGGCAGGTGGACACATACTCAGCTGCTAGTCTGCAGCACTTTGGTTTCTCACCTAAGATATATTTTAATTTCTCTCCATCTGGGAGTGACTCAAATTCTATACAGTGGTTTTTAAATCTGGGGAAGTACATTTGTCTAATTTCTTTATATTTATCACAGTGGAGTAGAAAATGTTGCTCTGTCTCTATTTGTCCCTGTGAGCAGAGCGAGCAGAGTCTGTCCTCCCTGGGAGTCCAGGTCTGTCTGTGTCGGCCGGTTTCCAGAGCCAGACTGTGTCCGCTCAGTCTGTATCTGCTCAGAGTCTTTCTGAGTGTGTGGTCAGGTACGGTGGTCAGGTAATCTGCCACTGTGTACGGCCTGTTTAAGGCTGAATAACAG
>JAJHUR010098991.1:823-33032 GCA_027495735.1 Lutjanus campechanus | reverse complement strand
GGGAAGTTTACTACCGCCATGTGAAGATGTTATTGCGTAAGAATTGAGTCTTCCCCTGAATGTGATTGACCAATCAGAACTTTGCAATGTTAGAGAGCAACATTCAGCTTCAGGGATTCAGGGAAGTTTACACTCCAGCAACCCCAGCCAAACACATTATCTTTGATTGGGTTACATTCACCCAAACATAAGTCGTCATCCTAAAAGCCTTCCTCCTGTAAAAGAAAACATACTCTTTAACAATGTAAGCAATGAAGCATTAATCCAACCTGTCAGGACTGTCTTGCTTGTCCAAGTATGAGCTAAGCAGCTAAGCAACATTATGTTCGATTGAAGAAACAGTCTAGTCTTACATGTCTAACGTGATGAATTTTAGCAGACGCACATAATAATGAATTTTAGCCTGGGACATGTTTTAACCTCGATTTTCAAGAATGAATGTCTGAATGTCTATGGTTTGAAGTTTAGTCTGTCTGCTGCGTCGCTGTTTGTACTTTCATGTTTGGTTCCAGCTGATAGGAGTCAGGTTAAGCTATTTTACTGCCTCACAATAACAGCTTTTACATAACAAAATGTCAGGGAACTTTTATTGTGAATTATTTCCAAGAAACCAAAATGTTTATCCACTGTTCAGATGCTTGACTAAGACAAGTGTGTCACCAGTTTAATACACAACTTCAGGCAGGAGCAAACTCCCCTGTGCTGGGCTGATGCACAGAGTCAAATCTAGTCAAGTCAAGCTGCACATGTAAACGGAAAAGAGGCGACAAGCCTTCATTGCCTCTGCTGAAAAGGCTTGAAATTAGCATGTCCAGCCAGGTGTGATGTTTACATCACTGCCAATCAAAGATGGAGTCGATAAGTAGCCATGACCACTGCAGGGTCACTTGATCTGGTAGTGAATGCCAATTGTACCTTTTTCCATTAAAGACAAAAGCCAGATGTTGGTGGGTTTTTTGTACAGAGTAAAAGAGCCGTTATGTAAAATCATCGGCTTGCTGGCGAGAAGTTAGAAGCCTGGTTTTGTCTACCTCTGTCTGAAATTAACTGCATGTATGTATTTTGTGAGAAACAGAGAGCTTGACAGACTGTAGCAACAGTAAATAAGAGGGTTGGAGCTTGGCAAATGGTCAGTTCCCATGTCTGATACCTGGGGGCTATAATTTAACACTTAGGAGCAGTTACAGTGTTTTCTATTTTAAATTAAATTTATAGCTTTATAGCCTTAATGAAATGTAAAATGATTTGTTTTATTTTCTCCTGATGTAGTTCAAAACAGAAGAGCTATTTCTCTTTCATACATTCTTGTTTAATTATAATCTATAATTTCTCTCCTCTGAAATATATAATATGTAACAGTAGGACAGACAGACTCAGAGTTTAGTATACGCCTGTCACCAGATTTTATATGAGACAAGCCCCAACTGTAATATGTGCCAACTTAGTTCATTGGGAGGTTTTATATTTGTACACGGGTACACTGGTATTTGGCTATTCACAGCTAACAAAGTGACAAATTCATTGCTGATAAGATGCTGTGGTAGATGAATGGGTTAAAGTCAAGGCTGTCCTGTGGGAGAGTGAGGATTAAGTCCTGTCCTGGGAGACTATAATTTCAAAGTAGTGTTCAAATTACATGTCAGTGATACCTGTTGTTTCTTTTTGTTATAGTTTTCATTTGCAGGTTGGTTAGGTTTACGCAACAAAGTTACTTGGTTAGGTTATGAAATAAAACTCCTTGGTTAGGTTTAGGCAACAAAACTACTTAGCTAGGTTTAAGGAAAGAGTAAAGTTTGTCTCTGTTGTGTGGGTGTAAATAGCTACATTGGCTATTTACAGCCCAGGTGCAAGTAGCATTGTTGGCTATGGACAACTTGTCTCTGCCATCCTAGGCTAAATACACCCAGCTGTAAACTGCCACATTGGCTGTTCTAACCCAGCTTCAAATAGCATCAAAGAATTCTTCATGGGTCCTGAGCAGAGAAACACTCTACAGTAAACCTCTCTCATTTAACTATGATTAATCAGCTCATGGGAGACCCTGGGGCAGGTGGTTGGGGGGAGTATTAAGAGGGATGCCCTCATGGAGAAGGAGGGGGCAGGGATATATTTCCAAATATAGATTTGTTCACCAGAAAAATATAGATAGGCTGTGTTGATGTTGGCTGTACTCAAACAACATATATCATATCAGTGTCTTGTGGGTTTTGTTAACTGTACAACAGGCTTGCTGTTGTGTTATCAGCCAGTCTAAATGTCACACTGCCCTACAAGAGAAAGGTCACAGCCTAACATCCGTTTAAGAACAGTCCAGTCTTTAGTCCTAGCTAGATGCCTTAGCCACACAGCGTTGCTCTGGATTAGTGACTGAAATATAATTGTGTAACACCTGCGTAGAGAGAAACAGCTCCGCATCACAAAGCCCACCCATGCTTAAATGGTATTTAGGCCTCATTGATGAGATTATAGTGTAACTACCAGATACAGCTGATGTAATGGAGATGTCATTATTTCTTTTACACAGAGGTCCTCTGAGACACAGATTCCTGGCTCGAAGCACAGTAAATCTACCCCTTCAGTAATTACCAAGCAGACAAGAGCAGTAATACTAAAAAGGTCTGATGAAAAAGTGGCCTGGTACCCTAAGACACAGAGGTCTCTCAGGGAAGCGAAAACCCCTATAGTACAAGTACTTATTTAGAGAGTTCTTACTTTTTATGCCATGTGAAATACTGAAATTTGGGCTGTTTGCTGTAGTATTGGTCAAGTAGTTTCACCATTGTAATACCTTGTGAATTTACCTAGTGTGTGTTGTATCACAAAGAGATTTTTTTTCTTTACTAGTTAATGTTGCTCTGTGCAGCAAAGTCCCAGAAGCAGGCTTTTCACCACCAACTGTATTATCACCATTTCTAATGCAGCTGGATGTCCTCATGACTCCCATCAATCAGTCACCCAGGAGATAAAGAGGCAGTTAATTTTTTTACATAATATATGCATCTGTCAGCTGTGGCTGGCTGGGAGAGGAGCATCATTCAAATGTCGAGTTTATCTGGCCAACTCATCTATGTGCCATTTTTTGGTCTGGTCTAAGAAAAAATAAGGAAGTTTGCACAGCAGCTTTGCTGCAGTCATGGTTATGTTAAAAGACATTTATGGTGCAGACACACTGGATCCATTGATAGATGACAAGTCGATGGATCCTATTCATTTTCTATGGAGAGCATGTGGCGCATGATGGATACAGCATGGCAAGTTGATGGAACAGTCTCTGAAGTGGCATCATCACTTTATGCATATGAGTAGGACTGGGTATCATTTTAAAAATTACAATACCAGTACCAGAACGGTTAAAGTCATATCAATACCAATGAAGTACTTCAAGTACACTTTACTTCACCCGAGCTGCTGTGGTAAGTGGTCAATCATATGCTGCATTTGATCAAAGAATGCTTGCAATGGTTACTGTTTAGCTGTAATATGAGACAGCTTGTGACCCCACTGCCTTGTTGCAAACAGACGAGCCAAAACCAAGCACCACCTAACCCTTTTAGTGGTCCGGTGTGTCCAGATGTGTCCTGCCAGATTCTGTGTGTCTGCACTATAGACTGTGTAAAGATGGAGGACACATTTGCACCTCCTCCTTCTGAACAAAAATGAAGCCAAAATATCACAGATACGAGCACTGCCATCTTGCACTGGTGACATCATTTGGAGCCAGAGTCTGTGCAGTAGTGATCAGCAGTATCGAGGTCCCACCCATACTGTCAGCCAACTCCATTGCGAGCAGGAATTTTTTATTTGATGTATACTTTGGTGTTTTAATTTGGTCCATCTGCTAACACGGAGGGCGTGGGATTTATGACCTTTACTGCAGCCAGCCACCAGAGGCTGATCGAGATGTTCTAGTTTCACTTTTAAGAAGCTGTCATGTTGTCTATTTTTATGTATGTCAGTAGTGTGCACCATTACACAGTGGCCAATTACTCACAGCTTTTTACTGTTGTTTTAGGGACTGCACCCTGAGCTTTTAATTATAAATAATTACTCTTTTATCCAGTCAGATTAAAATTTAGAGGCTGTTCCATCTCGGTTTGCATCATCCTATCAGTTCATGCATTACAATCTTTATTTTTCACCCATGTAGGAAGCGATCTCTAATCAGTTCTTCCTTCATTTTTTCCAGTGAGCTGTATTTTCTGTTTCCAGCATTGATGCTGACGCAAAAGCCCGTCTGGCTTCCGTCCACAATCCACAAACCACACTGACCGATTATCGAGGTCTTAGATTCAACACCAGAATCTGATCTGTGTTTTAATTAATACAGTTTTTAAAAGCAGTCCCTCCAGACTGAACTCCTAATATCTTGTTTGCCGGTGCCATCCTCCATCTGCCAATTCCTCGCTAAATTGGCAGCTCTGTGTGACTGCCAGTAATACATCTGTCAGAGCGCATCTCTTAATTGCTACCCTCACTGTCAAATGTTTCAGCTGTGACACCTTGGGTGTGTCTAGACAGGAAGCAGCAGACTCTGCAGCCTGGCAGGCGAAATTTGTTCCTCTCACCCACTCAAATCCTGTGCTGGCCAGGAAAAGTGGGTGAGATGGTACAGAGGGAATATATATACATGACTGAGTTGGCTAAGCACAAACTTTGTAAAGGAACATATACAGTAAGTGTACAGTCTAAGTCTATTTTAACAATTTAAAAAAAACATACATCACAAGGCTGTGAGGTTTGAAATGGAGATGAATGCGTTGGAATCTATCATCTCTGCCAGAGTTTGGTTTTGAACAAATATTTCTTGACTCCTGTCCCTCTCTTTTCCTCTGAGTCCTGAGGCCCCACCACTGCCTGTGTAACACTTCCCAACACAGTGTCCGATGTGATACAACATCCAGGGTTGACAGACCGAAGAATTATCCTTGTAATAGCCCGGTTTGTCACTATGCAATCATCACGGCCATTATAACACGTTCAACCAAGTTAAATCCAAGCGAGCCAAGCCAAGAGTTATTTGATCCTAATTTATGTTATCTGTCATCACATGCTGGAGCTGATCAGAATCAGAGCTGAACGTTAGGTCAGTGTACATTCAGGCATCACTTTGTGATACATTTCACATCATTTTCAGTAGAGAATAAAACACAACACTTACCTCTGTTTCAGAAATTCTGAATTCAGTCTGTCATCACTGATTTGTAAATCTATTGCATTGCTCTTTTCCCCCCCTTTGATCTAATTTAAGATTTCCTTACTTGTTCAAAGACTGTGATCTTTGTCTATACAGGCTGTGAGTCACAGACTTTAGTCTGGGGAGACTGCTGTGAAAATTTCTGTCTGTCAAGCATTGTTCATTACAGTGAAGCCCAGTGACGGGCGGCCGAGCATTTCAGATTACAAACGTGGCGCCGTTTCAGAGGCAGTGCAGCTTGTCTTACTGTGATGCCACTTTTTCTGAGGGACCCTCACATCAGTCGGACCATGTGACCTTTGTTTTGATCACATCTGCTGATTGATTTGTTATGATTTCAATTGCAGGATTGGGTATCTGGTACTTTGGAGTTTATAGGCTCAGTAATTGGGTTGTTTATTGTGTGTATATTGCAAATCCAATTTGTGAATTATGACGCAAACGTTGAGGTTTATGCCTTTTCTGTTTCAGAGCATTACTGTGATGAACAAACTCCTCAACAGAGGAAATCTGCCAGGCTTAGTGAGAAGAGAATTATCTGTCAATCTTCTTCATTTTAAAGCCACTACAAGGAGTTTTTAACTGGTTATGAAACATTCTCCATTTCTTGCTGATGGCTCGACATGAACTACATAAGTTAATGAGACCATCCGCCACTGGGTCGGATTCTCCTTGAAATCAGATGAAACAAGCCTGTGTTTACATTTTATCAGACACACTTACAGTGAGTAGTGCGTTAGACAATTAAAAAGAAGCAGGAGGGGGATTAGTTATATTTTGTGGTTTTTATAGTGGAAACTTAACCACTTTTGTCTGCTGGATCCTCCAAAATCAAGAAAATATGAAGCTTCCTCGTAGTATCTTTAATCTAATGAGACTATTTTATGTAATTGCTTCACTTAGGAAAGAAAATCACTTTTTTGGGCGAGTACTCATCTCACTAAACTAAACAAAATGAGCATTAAGAATCATCAACTGTGTACATAAAAATCATTCATCTCAACCATCACTTTTTCAGTCAGGCACCATCTGTGTTTATTGAAATAAATTCAGGCTTCATATCTGTCAAACCTCTCAGTTATAGTTTGGTTTGATTTATGGAGGTTCAGTGAAATGGAATAATCTGCTACTTCATATTTTAAACTTGGCATGTGTATAATTTAAGAAAGCTGTTAAAGGTTTGGTTTTATCTCTACAATGCTGTCTTTATGTTATATCTTTAGAAACCACCATTTCTAATATTTGCCATTATGCTGAGTTCTAGTATATATGGGTGTGTGAAAGTTTCTTTTTTTCCTTTTTTCCCTTTCTCTTTCTTGTCCATCCTTTTAATCTTTAATTAGTACCCCTCATACTGCAGGGGGTACGCAAGATTTCTTAGTTTTAGATTCAAAAATATCAGTCTTGCGTAATTCCTAGAATAAGTATACTATAATAATCTCAATAAAAAGGTAAATATAAGTTTTATTAAACTACACTTTGTATTCAATGTTCACAGTTACATTTACATTGATGTGAACAACTTTACTGGCTGACGGAGGCATACAACCGCGAGGCAGTAATCCTAGTTTTTTACCAAAAATGTTTTGTGCTGGTCAGAAGACTTGAAACTTCCTCATCGAGCCCCTCTGAAGGTTTTTTCACCTCACCATCACATTTTATGTTTTATGTATCCATTAATTTGTACCTTCTGTATATGTGTAAACAAATAAAATACAATAAAATAGATAAAGATGCTTGTGTGATGTATTATTCTGGCAGATTCAAAGCTCTGACAGTGTGTAGTAGTGCAGAGCATCAAGTCTCTTCAGCATGGCTGCATCCCAGACAGGGGGATACTTACCTCTCAACCATTGCACGCTTCCTCCATTAGAGCATCACCAGAATATCACCTCTTCCTTTTGCGCCTTTTCTCTTTTTAAGTGTTTTAGAGCAGCGCGGGGCACATCTATGTTTTAGTGGAGGCTGAGTGTGATTTGTATGCATGGAGTGCAGTTACCCTCACTGTTTCCTGGCGGGAATAAGACATCCGTAGGGCAGCCATTCTGCTCTGCCAAGAGGGAGAGATCCACTAAGAGCCAGTGTCAGCTGGGTTTGCTTGAATAGAGCTTTATTCTCTCCCCCCTCTCCTCCCCCACTGGGTCTGTCAGGTGCCTTCCTATAAGGAAAACACATTTGAACAGTTCATCTATGGCTTAATTTCCCATGGTAGGATGGGGTGTGAAGGTCGTAAAGGTTTGACACACATAAGCTTGGGGAGTTAAAGTGTTCCTTACAGAGTCAGTGAAAGAGATATGAGAATTAGGAAAAGGCTGGGGAGTATTTTTAGGCATGATCCATGACATCAAAAGTAAATTTAGCATTTGAAATCAACTAATTTCCTTGATTTAATCTAAATAGTGTCTGTATGTTCATCATGATGTATAAAGCCTGTTTTTTCTTTATGTGAGATTTAAGTCTCCCAGAGTACTCGGTTTACTACTTGGTGTTCTTTATTGCTGCTAGGTTATACTTCACACAAGTCTATTATCAATTTATGTGCAGCCTGGTGCTTTCCATACTGTTACAGTAGCAGTGGTGAATCATATGTCTTTTATCTTTTAATGTTAAGACTGAGGAGTTGCACTCTCACTCACAGGGGTGCGCTACTCAGAAGAATGTTTTTTATGAGTTACCATGCCTTTTTCAATACATTTTTGAAAACATCCAGTCGGTTTCAAAATGAAACTTTTGAGTTTCCATACACAAGGTTGCTCCTGTAAAACCTGGACTTCCTGTATGCCCTCCAGAAACCAGATTAAATTCGGCCCCATCTCCTGAAATTACCTTTAGATACAACTAATCTGCAAACAGCAAACACATTCTGAGGGAAACATTATGCAGACCAAATCACATTTTCTACTAACATGATGAGGAAATTTTATCAAGGCAAGTCGCAAAAATGTAGATTCTGAACAGAGCAGTAGAATTTTCACTCCCAAAATTGCAATATTTCCCAACCTTAAAGCTGCTATAAGGAGTTTTAACTGGTTTTGAAACAGTCTTAATTGCTTGTGTATGAACTATATAAGAAACATGTCTGTGGTATCACTGTCTCCACAATGTAATTATGAAAACAGTTTAGTAATATACAAACGTAATTTCTTGGAGCAGGGATTGTAAAATTGTTTAGCGCTTCTAGAAGTGTGAAACATCCGCTGAATGTTGATTGAACCCAGTAGAACGGACGAGTCAGTGAACTACTGGCTTGGTTTAGATCAGGTGGTTCCTGTCTGATATGTCCCAAATGTCTCCATTTGATTTGATCAGAATCTGAATTTTTTCTTTACCCTAACCTTTTAAACTGTTTATCCATTGCTTTTTAGCAAGGAATCCAATTTTAGCTATTTATCCATTACTTTTAGCTAACTATTTTAACTTTTTATCCATTAGTTTGGCTAACAATTTAGACTTGCTAACTAATTTTCACGTTCTTTCAGAAGACTGAACTGAGAATGAACAGCCAATATCATATTACCATTTGATATTGATATTGATGACAGTTTATATCCAGAAGGTTAAAGGTCAATTTCATTATCAGTCCTCTGTACTCTGTAAAAATAGTCTCTAAGTGAAGACGGCATGTTAAGTATTCACTGGAATCATACAGTGATAACAGTATAGTGATAACTTCAAATTTTATTAGACTTAATACCTTTTATTAAATTGTCTTATTAAAAGTCTTCACTGCAGACATAATATGAGTCTAGTCCCCATGGGACCTGAAGAAGTACCCTCTGGGGTATTATAAGTGCCCTTGTTTGGAAATTACTGGTTTAAATGAAGATGATGGGTTCTTTATTTAAATTTCAAATTTATGACTTTGGTTTTATGTCTGACTGTTTGATTTCAAATTTACTTGTGTATGTAGTTGGTCTACATCCACTGATGCTCAAAGAGGTTGATAGAAAGCTCCTCTTCAAGATTCACTTAATTATTTACAGAAAGTCTTATCCAGGAAATCCTGCACAGATTAACTCTAAATACTGGACAAAAGATTTAATTAAGCAGACAAAATCACTTCCAGCAATCAGTCCATTAACTTCCGTGGATTCTCTGACTGTCAGGCTATTAGCTAACTGGAAGAAGTTATTCTTTCCTGTGAACTTAAGTGGCTTTCATTGAAAGAAGTGTACTCATGAACAAAGGGGAATACATGGAAAACTGTTGCTGCACACAGTGACTTACCTTTTTCAGTGATCTGTGTCCCGTGCATTCACATGCAATGGAAGAAAGGTCATCACGTAGGAAAGATCCCTACTTTTCTCTGCTCGGGATCCCGTAATGGCATCACATGAGCATTAGTAGTGGTGAGAGTGATGCAACAAGATGGAAACTGTTCCTGCTGGTTCCCGTTTATAGCCCTAATCATCCCAGGGGGCTTCTTCTACTACTTACCGCACCCCCCACCCCAACCCCTTGTCTCTCTCATTCTCACCAGTTACATCACTCATCTTTTCCGTTCTCACAATCAGATCAAGGGGTTTCTGCGTGGAACACCGTGTTCATTTTGACCGTGTTGTTCACTTGTGTAACGAGATTAAGCCATCTCCTTTCCTGCCAGACTTAATCAGGAGGACTTGGAGATTAATTTGGAAGTCTGTGTCAAGTCCACACAGCTGGTTTTTCAAGTCTAATATTACTGTGTGCTTTCCTCTCCTCAGATCTTCACTGACGTGCCCCCACTGTCTGAAACAGAGCAACACCTTTGACCCTTTTCTCTGCATCTCACTCCCCATTCCTCTTCGCCAGACCAGGTGAGCACAACTGTTTTTAATCCAGACTTGAGGTCTGTCAGCTGAAGATCATCATTCTTCTCAGGCAGACAATTACAAACTGTTCCAAACAAATGATTGCATCTGTTTTAGACAATAAATAGATCAGTGCCTGGTCTCCAAACAACATTAACATACATACAGTATAATATCACTTCACTGTCCATTAGGTAATGAGGTCATGCCGTTAAACCATTGACTGTAAATAAAGATGGACGACACGTCTCCACTAGGGTTGTGTCTACCAAACTGGCAGAGAAAATGTGCACAGTAAAACATCGCCAGTGGGCGATTACATGTTTAGGGGAGGGGCTAACCCATAGCAGAAAAGCTGATTTGTGAGCTAACCACTGTCACTGCCGCTTTCCAGTATCGCTGTGACAGCAACCTCCACCTGTCTCGCTCAGCCAAAGGCAGAAGGCAGTACACATCCCTGCCATGTAAGCATCTGACATACATCAATGTGCTGGGTTTGAAAAGGTCTTCACCCACAGAAAAGAAACACCACTGCCAACCAAGTGCCTGGGGTTCACCTAACAGGGCAGGTTTAACAAGAAAAACAGGACGTGGAGACCAAATGTTACTGCAGTGGCCAGCAGCAACTTCTTCTCCATATTTTTTCTCCCACATGTCAAAATTGGAACAAAACTCCTTTTGGGGGTGCTGTCATGTTGTCAATTTTTAAGTACAGTCAGTGCATTAAACGTAAAGGAATAGTTTCAGATTTTATTTCTTCCATCACTGTGAGTTAGGTAAGAGGATCGATACCTCGCTCATAAATGTCCGTTAAACATATGGCTACAGCCGTCAGCCAATTAGCTTAGCACAAAAACTGGAAACCAGGGTGAACAGCTAGCCTGGCTCTGAAGTTACTGCGCCCTGCCAAGAAAAAGTCTGACATGTAACACCCTGTAAAACTGAGATTTTTACATTTCTGTACGAATTAAACAAGCAACATATGGTATGTTAAGGAGTAAGTTTTAGAGGTGATTGCTAGCAGATATTGTTACCTTTGGATAGACCCACATCCACAGTCTTAAAGGAGAAATCTGTAATATAGTTACTGTAATAAATCATAAAATGACCATATATGTCAGCAGAGATTAAGAAAACATGCCAAGATGAAATATTCGCGTCTGTGACAACAAGACTGCAGACACAATGTGCTCCTTTGAAATTTCAATTCCAGCCTGTAACTTGTATTATTGTTTTCCCATTTTACATTAATTAGAGTCCAGATAATAAATGCTGAATGTTTAAATTGAGCAATATGTTAATGTAGTCTGACAGGCCACCAGACACTGAACTCAACCTCCAGAGTGAGTATTTTCAGAGCAGTGGGCTTTTGTTTTCAGAATGACAGGTTTAGCTTTGCATTGACAGAGAACTGACAGCTATAAACAGCTGATCAACTTGCAGTGTAGGACTCATTGTCACTTGTTATTGTCAAATTACCATATTGCTTTCTGAGCTTCCTCGACTCTGGAAGGGGTGGATGGAAACAGCTCACTTCAACCATAGATTGTATATTTAATAGGATTTCAACCTATTTAATATACTGTCTATGGCTCCAAATTAGTATTTGGACTGCTGCACTCATGTTTGGATGCACTGTAGTTACATAATGCTCCTTTAATGCTAAGATAAGTTAACCGGCTGCTGCCTATAGTTTCATGCAGTTTCACAGACGTGAGAGCAATATCAATCAGTTGCAGCTAACTCGCTGCTAGAGAGAAACATGCCGAACAATTTCTTTAAGCTTGAGGTGCTGGAAAAAATAAGAACACAGGCTGGACAACACCCAGCTTTGTTCATGCACTACATACAGTAGGAACACAATTAATTGTGAAGCTGGAGGGCTGGTATCAAAAAGGAAAAGCTGGTGGAAAACCCTCTCAGCGGAGAGAAACAATGTCTTATTCAACTTTACATCACAACAACCACTCAGCCTCCATGTCAGGTCAACAGGACCCGTTCAGGAAATCCTGACATTTTCTAGGAGGGAGACCCCAGTCATTTTCTTTTTTCCCAGTAACTACCTCTCTCACTTGAATTATGTGGTAGTCTCTTTCTCAAACACACACACACACACGCACACACACACACACATACACACAAGTCCACATGCAAACTGTTTTTGTCTAAAAGTCTAAACACTGGCTTTCACTTAAATACTCACAACATGCTTACAGTACTTGTTTCTGAGCTTTACTGTGGTTCTGCTCATGTTGTGGAAACTAAATCACATATTTCATCTCCCGCAACTTGTGTCTCCCGTCCTGCCCCGTGGAGGTGGGCTGTTAGTAGTTGAAATGATGGAGCTGCAGTTCAGATGCTGTGTCCTCCCAGACCCACACTGACACACAAACTTACACATCTTCTCCACCTGTAGCACATACAAGTGCGTATGGGATTAAAGACCGCCTGACATTAGCATCTTTTTTCAGCTTTTTCAGGTTTCTGCTCTTTTATGTAACACGGTGGCATTTTGCAACATGAGTTTGATCTCTAATCAAAACTTAATTCTAACATTAACCATAAACTACTGCCAGCCGCTGGTTAGCTTAGCTTAGCTTAGCTTAAAGCTTGGATGGCTTGGACTTACAGACCAATTACATGAAGTCCAGGAATGCTATCATCATGAACAAAATAAGTAATGGTTGTACATGGGGAGAGGAGGAAACCAAATGTTTAATTGACATTTGGTGCAATGACTTTATAAAGTGTCACTTGGAAAAAAAAAATACTCAAAATTTGTAACACATTTCAATTATTTTCCAAGAGATGAGAGAGAGAGGAAATTAACTGAACTGACAACACACTTATGTCAGACGCTTGCCCATCAACAAACCAATCAATTGCAAGTATAGGGAGACGCAGCTCACACAGGTGATGATGACAGGACATATGTATGTCATGCGCAGTTCTTAAGTGCACTCACATAATTGCACGTGAAGCCCAAACTAACTGAATCAAATGTGTACAATGCAACAAAAACATGCACCTTGGTTCAGACTTTGGTATAGACTTTAATTTGTGAAAGCACCCTAAACCCCATTAATTGTCAGCTTTATTTGTCCAGGAAGTTACTGCTCCCAGCCAAGAAATAGTCTGGCACATAACCCACCGTAAAACAGTGAATTATCGTCTTTAGCTAGCTAGCTGTTTCCCTTTTTCATTATTCTGTATCTTTGTTACTGAGCTAACCATCTCCGGGCTCCAGCTACATATTGATCATACAAATATACCATGCCTAACCTTAATCTAAACAAGAATTTGGAAAAGTTTTTTAAGCTAAAATGTAGCTTTCACTCAGCACAGCCCCTGTATGCTCAGCTGTTGGCTCTCTCCTGTATACAACTCTTTTACATTGACACACAGAAGTGTGTTGATCACTATTTTAAGGTTGATCAGGGTTTCTTCTCGCTAGTTATTTACTTCTTTTTTAACTTTTAGTCTTTGAAAGAGTTCATACAGGTTCAGCCAACATCCCCTCTAATTTGGGAAATTGTTTTTAAGAGCTTTGTTCTGACAGTGTGCCAAATTGAGAGTATTTAGTTACCGTCCTTTCTTTTAACTGTGTGGCAGATAGGGTGAGAGACGACACTTCTGAAGGGATAAACAGAGGAGAAAACAGATGGGTCGCCTTTTAAAGCATTTTTTTAAAATGTATTTCTCTGTGTGAAGAGTTCAGCTCACTCCCAGCCAAGTCATGTCTGTAAGCCATAAACACATATGGTTTGTTACCAGACCAACAGTTTCTGTGCCCAGCAGTCCAAACACTGGGCTCTGTCCCTTGGCAAGCCAGTCGTGTGCTCTTTGCATGTTGGATGATTGTGTTTACACTACATGTACAGCTCACTCTGTGAATATTCAACCTCAGTGGCTGCAGCCATTCGTCAAATTCATTAACTGAGCAACACGGTACAGCCATACATATTTATAGGCAGTGTTACTATTTACAGGAATTGTTGTTCGAAATCATTTAAACTAAATATTGTTTCATAAGATGGAAGAAAAAAATCAGAGGGTGGTAAAGTACCCCTGCAGAGCGGTTTAGCAGTTACAGTGTTTTGTTTTGCCCATACTGGTATGAAAACTGTAATTAGCATAAATTGGGGATACCGCCTTTAGCTGTGGCTTGATTAGTGCTGCCAATTACTGTACTCTCTAACTGTGCTCTTTTGAAGTTTCCTGTTCCCCACCTGAAACAGTGGAACAGGAGTAAACATGTCGATTCAGTAGTTATTGTTTTCAGATATACAGATTTAACAATACTCCTCGTGCCTAACAAGAACCAGTAGTAGTATGTAGATAACTCATGTTGTTAAATCTTTAAACTAGCTTCCAGTTACTTACAGAACAAACTTCAAAGACCTGCTGCTAGTTTATAAATCATTCAGTGGCTCAGGGCCAAAATACATTTCTGATATGCTTGAAGAATATAAACCCATTAGGTCCCTTAAATCTGAAGTTCCCAACCCAAGAGCTGTGGACTACTACCAGGCCTCTGAGTATTTCCTACTGGAAACACGATCTGGCAAAAAAATAAATAAAGAGCAGAATGTAACTCAAGGGCCATCACAGGCGATTTCTGCAGTTATTACGTTAAATTCGGTGCAGTATGTGGTACATTATGTTCTCATCACACCCTGTCAGTGCCCGCAAGACAATAACTGGTTTTCAATTAAAGGAGTAAGATGTAACAATTTATAGACTGTATATTAAATGAAATCCTATTTAATATTAAGTCCATAGTTGAAGCAAGTTTTTTCTCTCCGTCCCCTCCTCCCCAGACTCAAGGAAGCTCAGGCAGGCTGTAAGAACGCTGCAGGAGCACAAGGCGTGAGCTACATAGTAATTTGACAATAACAAGCAATGATGAGTCCTACACTGTAAGTTAATCAGCTGTTTATAACTGTCAGTTGCCTGTTGTTGGAAAGCTAAGCTCATAATCCTGAAAACAAAAGCCCAGTGCTCGGAAAGTACACACTCTGGAGTTTGAGTTCAGTGACTGCCTCACTGCCTGCCAGACTCCATTAACATATTGTTTAATTTAAACATCATAAGCATCGACTCCTTCTGAAAGATTATTAATGATTTCTTACAACTCATAAACAGGCACTTACACGTTTGGCAAACATTCTGCATTCATTTAAACTCTAATTAACAATAACTCAAGTTACGGACTGGAACAGAGCTTTCAAAGGACACAGCAGCTGTAGTGTTGTTGCCAATTTCAACTTATCGCTTCCTTCATCTCTGATGACATATTATGGTCATTTTATGATTTATTACAGTGCAAGAGAAGAGAAGACTCCTGCACACTGTCTTTGACTTGCTATAAACTTTACTGAGGATACAACATGTTGGTTTGTAGACCTTCATCAGGACCAAAACTTTGTATCCTCATTAAAGTTTATTGAAAGAAAGGGACAGTGTGCAGGAGTCCTCTCTTCTCTTGCACATGGATTTTCCTCCTACACACCTGTCTACAAGAAACGCTAACTAACTCTGTGATTTATTTCAGTAAATATATTACAGATTTCTCCTTTAAAATATAGATTATCTGTATGCTAGATACCCAGTCCACTGCCCCACCTTTCAGCACACAGCTGTGCCACATGAAATCTGTGTGAAGCCACTACCTGAGTGTGGTTGAGAGGTCTATCTCTATTTTTTATCTAGGAAGAATTAATGAAATAAAAAGCAAATAAAGTTAAGTTTCAGTCTCTGTCTAGTTTTATTTTTATTCTTATGACCCTTTAGTCTGCTCTTTTCTCTCTGTCTTTCTCTCGCTGTCATTTTCTGACTTGATTGAAGCCGTTTTTCCCGTAGTGAGAATAAATAAGGAGAGAGATCAAGCTTGTGTGAACTACTGCCAGACCGCCTTTCACTTCAGCTTCCAGAACAATTATACTCAGTGATTCCCATCCGATGTCAGCTGGTCAGCAGGTTTGCAATGAAATAGTTAGAAAAAAATGGTCCACAGTGCAAACAAGGTCGGGAACCCCCGACTTAGATCTTTCAGAAACAAATATACACCTGTAGTTTAGTGTGCAAGCAAGTAAAACAGTTTGGAGGTTGAACTGCTGGCTTGTGACAGACCTTCATAGACCTTGATAGTGTGTTTATTCCTTAGAGTACACACATTGCGAGCATACACAACAACCTCCTTGACTGCAGAGTAGAGGTTATCCAGATTTTGTGCTGCAGACTGTGAACAGTCATCTGTCCTGCTGCGGGATGTCCTCTGTACTCACCTGTGATGAAACCTGTGAGCTCAGACGTCCTCCACTATCACTCTGCATCTTCATCACTCAGAGCTTCACTGTGCGAAGATCAAAAACTCAACAAATTACTTTGATTAACTTTCTTGATTCATGGACTTTAGTTGTCAAAAGTATTAATACTTGTTCAGAACCACGAGGATTGCACCACAACAGTAGAATATCTGTTTATTAAAGTATCAAAAGTACCAAAGCTATAAAAAAAAGAAAAATCCAAGTGTTTATTCCAGACCTCAGTTCAGCTCAGTCTTTATTGTCTTGCCTGAAATTTGGCGTGCGGGCCATCGTCAGTCCAACAACTGGCGATTGTAGATATGTTTGTGAACTAAATCCTTAATTCGCTGCGTTAGATGTGGAAATATTCTGGCTCTCCACCTCAGTGGATATGTGCTGTTCTTTCAAATGAAAAGGCAGATCATTAAGTTAGCAAAATAAAATGACAGAAAACACTCCAAAAGAAAAAAACAACAGCAATGGACTCAATCATCAAATATATTCTAGTGTTGTATCAAAAAGCTGAAAATTCTGGTTCTGGGTTTGAGGTTTCTGTTTTAGCGTGAAGTGATTTAGCCTTTTATTGTTATCTTTCAGAGGAAATGTTCTGCCTGTAGAGCAAAAGTTTGATTCTTCACTTTTCTGTTTTGCCTTTTCTTTTTTCTTTGTTACTCTCTTTAGATAAATTTGAGTTTTCATCTCTTCTTCAAAGCTACCCCAAGGCGTTTTTAACTGGTTATGAAACAGTCTCAATTTAATACTGATGCCTCTCTATGACCTGCATGAGCAAATGAGATCATCTGCAAGAAAACTGTGTATTTCTATATAAATATTCTTAATACCTGCCACTGCGTCGGATTCTCATTTAAATCAGATGAAACAAGGCTGTGTTCACATTTTCCCAGACAAAGCTGCAGTGAGAGGTACATTGGCCGGTTAAAATGAGGCAGGAGGAGATTTTTATTTAGATAATTTTATTATTGACTTTATATTTTGTGGTTATTACAGTGGAAACACTACCACTTTTGTCCACAGGGGCCTCCAAAATCAGCAAAGTATTAAAGTTCCTTGTAGTGGCTTTAAGGTTTCTTCTCTATACTATACTTAAGTTGTTGCTTCCTTTTGCTGCTGTGACACTTCAGTATCCCTGCGAGGGATCAATAAAGTTTTATCTCTCCATTATTTTTATTACATTGAGGTGCAAAAAATCCATTTCTCCATATAGTGTCTCCTGGCCTTGTCTTTCAATGCCTCTAGCTGTGCCGTACACTCCCACAGGTACCTGATAGGGTCCCTCTCCATCTCCTCAGTGGGCTGTTATTCAAAGAAGCCATTATGTCCCAGCACCCTGCTCATGTCAGCACTGCCTCCTGAGAGGTCAGAGCCAAGAGCTCTCCGTTTTTAAAAATGCAATAGAGATTCCATTATTTGGCACACATAAAACTAAGTCCTAATGATCTATTATTAATGTTAAAATGTATTGATTTATTCATGAAAGTCTTCTTTTGTCCCTTCCTGGCCGTAGAGGAGGCTGCAGTTAGAAATGGCACAGAAATCAAAATAGAGGCTGCTCTATTTCCCAACGTCCCTGATTGTGTCTCTTCATCTGTGGCAGGCCGCTGTGTGTGATTCTGGTGTTCAGCACCAAAGGACAGAGGTACCTGCGGGTCGGGCTGGCTGTGCCTCTGTTTGGCTCTGTGGCCTGCCTGAGGAGGATGGTGGCTGACGAGGGGAAACTTTCCCCAGACCAGGTAACATGAAGCATGAAGGAATCAAAAACCAAATAATAAACCAAATATTTTGATAATGAATAATCACTAAAGTCATTGTTCAAGCAAAAATGTGGTTTCAGTAAAATGGACACTTTTTAATCACAAACTACTATAACAGAGCAGCACAGCTCACCTTGGCTAACACATGAGTGTATTTCCAGCGATTTGTCAATTTGTGACCTTTCTTTGCATGCAGTTGTGTTAATTTTCTCTTGATCCCTCGGCTGAAATACATTAAGCTGGATCTGAGATTAGGAGGATTAATAGTGCAAAGGTCGGGTTAGTTCACTCTCACACCATTACAAGATGCACAATGGTTTTAATGTTGTATAATGTCAGACGGAAACTGACGTGTGTGTTTGTGTGTGTGTATTTTTTTCCATCTCCAGGTGATCCTGACCGAGGTTTACTCCACGGGCTTCCAGCGCTCCTTCTTCGATGAGGATGACCTGACCAGCATAGCTGAGAATGATGTCATCTACGCTTTCCAGGCTCCGCCCCTCTACATCAGAGGAGGCTCTGCACGGATCTCAGGTATAACACACTATTTTTAGTTAGAACACACAATGTCCTTGAGTAAAACTAGTTTGTGGTACTACATTAATATTTTCCCTATTTAAAGCTACTACAAAGGACTTTCATATTTAGTTTTTTTGGAGGCCCTTTTTGACAAAAGTGGTAGTGTTTCTACCATAATAACCAAAAATAATCTAAACCAAAATCTCTGATTTCACAGGGAATCCAACCCACTGGCAGGCATTAAGAATAATCTTATAGAAATAGCCAATCACTGATGATCTTTTTAACTTATGTAGGTCATATAGAGGCATCAGTATTAAACTGAGACTGTTTCCAAACCAGTTAAAAACTCCTTGTAGTGGCTTTAATGTGGGTGTGCACACAGATCTGTAAGCAAACAAACCAGTTTTATTAATGTACTTTGCTTAATGAAACCCTCAGGGAATGCACCTTCCTGCAGGGGGTCCTTGGGGAGCACATTAAGAAGTGAATCACTTCACATCGAGCTCTGTGAATTACACCCCCACCCCAGAGATCAGCAGATTTATGTCTTCATTTCGTCTGTTTTTCAGCTAGTGATGTAAAATATGTTCTCAGAAGTACTTTAGTGCATAGTATCCCCTTGTTTCTTGCTTTGTGGTGTAAACAAATAGGTTGTGCCCTGTTTGTCCTCCCTCGCTGGGCTGTAAGTGTAGTCTCACACTGTGTCAACGCTGCTGTTGTACCTGAAACATGTGACATTTAGTGCTTCAATTTATGTTGCTCAATGGCAGCACAGAGCAGTGCTGCCTAAAAAGAGGCCCCCCTGACAGTCTGGCTGGTCTGCATGCTGGCACAATGTGAACCTTCCCCTGCGTTCTCACTGGCTCGCCTGCAGGCGTTGATATGGAAACTCTACATCACCTCTCAACACTGCAGATTGTCCTGTCATTCACACTGATATGTTTGTCCTGTAAGAATACGCATAACATTACGTCATATTTAAAGGAACATTGACATGTTCAGGAAATGTGCCGATGAAACAAGCAAACTTTTTAAGATAATATCACCTTGATAAAGTCAAATATGTCTAAAACAAGCTTAAGTAGTGATACTCAACTTGCAGCCCGATAGACTGCCAGGTGGCCCTCTGACCTTTTTCTAATCCTAATGAAAATAAATTGATTCCCAGGAAGAAGGGACAGATATGCCAGTTTTGTGCGATGGGATAAATTAAGCTGTTAGTAACAGGGAAGGCTGATCTTTGTGTGATGGATGCAAAGTGCAGTGGGATGAGACAGTGAGCAACGCAGGGGGAAACAACTATTAGCTGAAGAGGAGGAGAGGCTTACACACACATGAATATAAATCTAATCTCATAAATGTATATTTTGTACTAAAAGTTTGAATCAGTTGTTATTAAAGGATTTGCAACTAAAATGCAGCTGCAAGTATTAAATACATTAAAATGTCTAATTTATCATTCAGTCTTTGCACCAAGTTAATTTAATTTAAGTTAATCAAGTGAGTTAATCTGAAATTATAGAATTTCACAGACAGACGAGTTATGAGCCATTTAATGTTTATTCATTTTATCTGATAAATAACGTTATCAGGGATAGACACTAATATTTATGTCATTAGATGTGTCACCATTTTGTTTTTTTCATAGACACCTTTTGTGTTTGTGGTTCTTCTGTAAGGGTCAAGTTAGCAGTTTGAGTAGGCTTTGTAAAAACCAGACTTCACTAGCCAGCAACAGGTGCTGCTCACTGTTTTCATATAATGCTGAACTCAAAGGCGCAAAGAAAACTGATGTTTCTGGAACTAAAACTTTTTGCCATAGGGCCATGGTTAATGCCAATTGTTATTATTAATGTTTGTTTATTAACTGGCTCCTGGCCTCCTCTCATTTTGCAAATTGCCCCCCTGAGCAAAGTAAGTTGAGCATCACTGAGCTAAAGTCAAAACACTGCACCATTTCATATGATTTAATACCTCTCCTCCAACTCTATTATTAATTCTCCTTGTGTAACTATTTTCATGCAAAAATATGAGGAAAAAAAACCCAAGTGATTAGATACCAAAAAAGCCGCGTTAGCTTGTTTTGATACTTAAATGAAAAGAACATTTTACTTTCTGATTGATACTGTAAATTTCCCACCAGGCTCTCTTAAATTATTTATGTACATAAATGAAATATTGATTATATCAACTACAGCCCTTGAGTATTTTCTGTCTCACTGTTTGTGATTAATCAAAGCCATAAAATCAAAATAGCATTTGAGTAAATGGTGCCATTAAAATATCATATTAATGTATAAAATGCACCTTTTTATTACGCTTTTTTGCATCCAGTCACAACAATGATCTGTAATGCTTTTAGGCTTTCTGGTGCCATTAAAATATGATCTTTATCCCCCCTCTGTAATTACTAAATCTAAACGGTCTGATCCCTGAGAGACCTTTAATCAATTATCCATAAATGCTTAAATGAAAGTAAAAATCTTGCGGGTTAGATGTGAGATAGCATAACAGACTCTCAGCAGGGGTCTCATTAAAGCTAAGCCTGGTAATCTAAGCATTTTTATGTGCAGTGGTAACATTAGGAAAAGGTTGTCAGTGTGGATTATGTCTTTTGGCATTAAATTAAGCCACATTTTAAGTGTGGAGTCAAGAGAAAGCAGCTCCCAGATTTCTTGACAAATGCAAAGCAAACACATCTTGTGGGCTTAAATCTTAGGGTACCCATGTTTTATTATGCTTCACCAGTTTCCTTGTTGCTGATTGGATTTCACTGACATTCAGTAAATTTCAACAGCATGAGGCTCTCAGTAAGGAGCAGTTGATTGTCTGCAGTGAATGAAAAAATTAAACGCCCTTGGATCACACCAAAGGCAAACCAATGATGAGATAACCTTCACACTCTGACTCCCAACCTCCCCTCTGTACTTAAAATTAATCTCGTCTGTCATCTTCTCCTCACTGCAGACACCACCTCTCCTCTACACACAGAAGTCATCATTTCATTCTTTTCCCAGTACTTCCGTGTTATAAGATAATGGCGGGTAACAGGAATGGGCACCTGTGGATTTCGATCGGTACTTTTGGCCGTGCTGAGTCAAACAGTGCCATGCTTTTTTGCATTTCCATTAGCAGTTTGTTTTTTCAATGAACTATACTGAGTTGCACCCAAGATGGACCTTCCCTGGATTAGGGCCAATGCAAACTAGACCTGCCTCCAAGTGGAGTGCAGGGACGTCTCATCGACAGTGGCCAGCCCATGACGAACCCCCCTCCTCCCCCTCAAACAAGCATGTGATGTGAAACTGTACTCATGTGTGAGGGAGAGCAGAGAGATTTCTAAAAGAATCAGCATCAGCTCTCAGTACTTTTGTAGCTTCTAACCGAATCTCTGTGGTTACAAGTTTAGTTTTTCTCCTGTAGCTCCTACGTACTTAAAGGTATGCGCTGTATTTTACTGAGTCGCCTTAACTTACTGCTGATGAAATCCAACATTTCCTGATTTTGCTCCTTCATAATAAAAGCTGTTAAATAACAAAAGAATGGAGGAGTTTTATTGTGAAGAATTTATAGGAAAGGAAATATGGTATATTTATCCACCCAGGTTTTACAGCCACTTAACTCAAACAAAGCTCATCCTAAGTGAAAAGACACACCTTCGAGCAGATAAGCCTGTTGTAATGGAAATGCAAATCCTTGTCCTGCTGAGCTGACGTGCCAAATCAAACCGAACCAATCCAAGCCAGCACGTGTGTACAGAATATGGAGTATATGACTCGTAATGAGCCTAGCACTTCTTGACCATTTTCAAAGCCACACAACCCCTTAGTTACTGTTGCTAAGCCTGTTGCTGTGGTTCTCATATGGCAAATAATATTTGCCATATGCAATTTATATTGAATGAACAGTGGCAAATTTGCTATCAAAATTCTTAGTAATTTTTGAATCAGTACTTCCTTTATTTCACACAGAGGCACGTCTGGTTCAGACAGACCTCACTCTCACTATCTCACTAACAGCGCTGGAGAAAGAGGACAGAGGCAAACAAGAGCAGGCTTCTCATTTCTAGCCAACAAACATCAGGCTGAAAATGATAACTGGAGGGAGAAGTTAAACACGCTTCAACCGACTCACAAGGAATTGCAGGCCTGCCACTCAAGGGCAGGGCAAACTTATAGTCATTGAAAAAGTTGTTGCCTTCAGTCTGTGTGCTCCAGTATACTTCAGACTAATTTTCCAAGTCTCTCCTGTTTGAAAATAACGGAGTCGTCTCAAATGTGCACTTACGTACACTGAAATTCTGCTGAAAGACTGAGGCTATTGCTTCATATCCCATGCAAAAAGTCACCATCCTCAGCGGCTGATGATCTATGAAAAAGAAAATTAGGTAAATAAATGGACCATTGTTCCTGTATTAAACTGTAGAGCCAATGCCTTGCTGTTATGTTAATATGTAATATAAAAGAAAAACTGTTAAGATCAGACAACCACGTCTAGTGGCATGGCTTATATACATGTTCATTTTTAATGTTAGCGAAAAAAGGACTAATGTGCTTGGTGAACTTAGTGCTATTTTGGCTGGAGCTGCTGGAATTTAAACTTCTCCAAATCCAATAACGTTGTAGTTGTGAGTAGAGCTATTATAACATAACATCATAACCCCACAAATTAATCTAGTCAATCATGAACTCCTTGGCTTTGGAAGCATTTTTTAGTTACAGTAACTACTGCAGCAAGCTAATTAGCCAAACATGCTAACAATTGCAGCTTCTGTTAAAAAAGATAATCACGCTGTTTAATCCATTCCTCACACTTGTCTTTTTGGCTTTGAAGAGGCTCAGGAAAAAAGACACCACACTCCAAAATGCAGAGTATCGCTCTTAGAGCCCCACACACACCACTTCAACAGAGAAATATGAAGTTTGACAGACCTGCTGTGCCTAGCTACGGTTGCTGAGGCTATGACAGGACAATCACTGCTCGGGAGAGAGGTTTGGGAGACACTTAATTTAGGATTCTTCTATTCTTGCATGCACTTGTATGAAAATAATAAAAGTAAGCTAAATGTCAAAGATTTACTGTCTCCTGTCTAAAACTTTAAAACTCTGGTGGCCTTACAGTGAAGTGATTTAAGAAAACAGCAGCTTTGGTTGATTAGAAGTCCTTCACTCCCATAAAACTGCAAAGAAATCTTTAACATTATTTTGACATCCTTCAAGTCTGAATTGTGAACTGAGGAAAGGGGAGGCTTGATTTTGTTTTTGCATTTGGATTGCAATATTTCGTTATGTTCCTCCCGTCTGGCAATCAAATAATTGAGGTTTATATTAACAATTAATGATGTATAAAATTTGAAAGCGTTGTTCACAAGTTTCGTGTGAGAAAGAAGTCTTTTCTGTTTGGGATTTGACGGTGCAGAAATGAATAAGCACAATATCACTGTGGGGGAGTGCTGGTGCCAAGGACGAGACTTGAATATGGGATCACCTGCCAAGGAATATTTGGAAGCAGATAATTGGCTTTCACAGTTAAGTATCCATTTCACATTCTTTTATCTCTGTTACAAACAGAGAACAGATTCTTCCTCCTCTTCATTCATCGCCCAGTTCTCAGTAAAATGAGATCATCCCTCATACTGCAGTTGGGGTTTTGCTTATTTTTCTTAAGGACAACAACAAAAAGTTTACACGTGATAAACAACAGAGATCACTGCAAGGTCAGTCTGCACATTCCTACCACAAGTAGTTTCATCTTTTGCTGCTGCAGTCTATTGTGTCGCGTCAGTGGCCCTTTTCTCACAGTTTTCACCTGTCAAAGCGTCAGTGTTTTGGCTATTTTAGTTTCAAAATAATCAGGACATTACACGTTGAAGTACATTAGGTGGACGCACAGTTAGTCAGTCGAACTTTGATGCCTTAAGCACTGTAGTTCAGTGGTGGCTGCAAGGAGAAAGACTTCTGTACAAGTGTGCAGTAACTGTCTGCTGCTTCCTACTTTAGCACAAAGGATTCTGGAAAAACCTCAGCAGCCGACCTGACAGTACAGTACAGTGTTGCCTGCCTGCATTTATGTGCTTCAGGTACAGCTGAAATTTCAGCTAAAAAGATTCAGAGTCATTTTTATTAGCCACGCTCGCACCATAGCTCTAAGGATGACAATGTCAGACTGTGTGTCGGTCCACCACTGGTTCACACTGAAATATCTTAACAACTGTTTAATGGATTGCTTTGCTATTTTGGTTCAGACATTCAAGCGCACAGACAATAAATCTTCATGATTTTCAATGATGCTCTGACTTCTCCTCTTGCGCCATCCAAGCAGCAGTCTCCTGAGCTCAAAAATTATGCCAACGCAAGAGTGCCAGAAAACTGCAGTTCCTCGAATGGCCACTTGAGACTGTCTCCAAAAGCAAGTCAGTCCCCACAGACCCTCATATTAAAATGTCCAACTTTACAGTAGAACTTGTTGACAGCCTGGTACAAAAAATGTTTTGGTCTCTATCCTGATTAGCTAATATTAGCGTGCTAACACAGTCACATAATGTCTATCTGCTAAACGTCAACGTGTTAGCATTGTCACTGTGAGTATGTTAGCATTTAGCACCACTGTGACAACCTCACAGAGCTTCTAGCCTTTTGTTCAGCAGGAGATTTATATCAAATCAGATATCTGGCAGTGTTACAATATTATTAGTAGAATTTGTTTTCTTCATCAGCCTGCCACACACATTTGTCACAAGTAGCATAAATCCAGCCAACCCACAGGGGCTGCACTGCTCTGTTCAAACAGGAAAACAATGAAATGTGACAGAAGTCATTTTGGAGACAAAATTACGCATGAACGACATTAGTTTACTCAGTCACACATGGGAAAAATAAAAATAAACTTGTGATAGCTTATTTTGGAGCACACAGATTTATTTATTTTTATAACCTAAGTGCTTTAAAGTCACATAATCTCACTCAACTTTCCTTTTGGCAAAGGAGCAGCAGGTGTCACATTCTCAGTGCATAAATTATGTTTTTTCAGCAAATTATATAATGTGCAATATTTAGCAACAAGTCTGCGTTAGTCATCAAGATAAGTTTCAGTCAGATAACGTGCATGTATTTGTCCAGACTGCTTTTATGACCTTGAATATGACTGTGCAGACAGCTAATGGAATTGAGGGCCGGGGTTGGGTTGTACTGTAGCTGTGGGTAGAGGAGATCCCTGTAGGGGCAGAGGTGTTTAATTATGGGCTTTCACATAGTCTATGTTTAGTCTGGCTCATCCCGTGTGTCTGTTTGACAATGAAAGAAGCCTGAGAGTGCAGAGGAATGATGAGTTCACAGGCTCCTGCGGTTTCTTAGAATTAGTTGGAGGGTTTTTTTTTTGTAATAAGAGATTAGGATCAACAGGTATGCAGGCTAAACAAAGTTAACTTTTGGTGTGGTCTGTGCATGTTACCCATTTTGTTTTCATGCGTTGTGCCTTTTTCAGTATAGCTAAGGGAGTTGACTGACAGTGTTAAAACACATCTACACAAGTGGAAACACACAAGCATGCACACTCATATCTCATACGTCCACCATTATTCATCCTGTAAACAAGGAGGGACGCGACGGGAGCCTTGAAAAAACATCTAGAAACAGTGCAGTTTTTGACAGTGAGCCATAAAAAAAAAGATTTAATGAGCGATGAGAGGTAGGTCTCTTCCCCAGCATCCCTGTATAAATCTTAGCGGGACAGGCCAGGAGGTGACCTCTGCATTTTACTGCTGTTTCATGAAAATTCCTCACTGGGCATTTAAAGGCAGATTTTTCTCCCCCATTAATCATTCCCACAGCTGTCAGAGGTCGCTGCACATGTAAATTACAGCACATGATTTAGCAAGTTTTATCACTTGCTTGATTAGAGCGACATTAATAAATGAAAAGCTGTGCATGCTTATCATTGCTCTCATTCTCAGGGTCAAGACACTGCAATCAGAGGTTTAATGTTAAAGCTTTGCTGGTTTAAATGTAGACTTTGATTAGTTTTGAATGGGTCTCGCCCTTCATACAGCGCACAGATTAACGTCGTCACACCCCAGTTATTTCTGTAAGAGGAGGGTGGTGCCGACACAGAAGCTTGCTACTTTGCAAGGATGCTCAGAAGTGGCATTTGCTTTGTCAGTGATGAATCATATGTCAGGTGTAAACAATAGTGTTTAATGAAACGTTTGGTGAAGGCACATCCACCGCGGTCAATCAATACCTGTGTCTGCGAGTCTAATTTACCATGTAATTTATCACCGTGAACTTCTGAGAGGCTGACCTGCCTGCATGCTAACCCCAGGGGTTTGTCAGCTGGGTGACATCGCTGACGTCACGTTTCGCAGGAATCTTATAATCTCAGCTTTTCGCCCAGTCAGTCACACTCCTCTGAGAGACGGAGGGGGAACGTGAGAGAAGTGGTGCTGCTTGGCACCCCACCAGGACGGGATGTGGAGCAGAAGCTGCATCAGATAATACCTCCTGCTGAGAGTGCAGGCAGCCATTGGTCCATCTGTTCTCCCCTCTGAATCACTGTTCCCCAAATAGAAAGCTGCTGTCTCGCCACTTTATATATCTCAATTCTCCTCCTCCTCACACCTTGTTAGAGGTGTTAAGTTTAATGATCAAGTTTTCAGTTCATGAAATGAGTTCGTCTTCCTTTCAAGGGGAGAATGTGAAGTATGATGAACTTCATGCTGTCAGCTATCACTGTAAAATCTTTCAAATCTGTCTTTCAAAGTAAGCTGTTTATCAAAAGAATGTGAAATTGTTACGTGATCAGCATCAGCGGGATTTATCAAGACACTGTGATCCTATCTTAAACTTTTATCTCCTCATTCTCTTCTCTCCTCATGACTCATTTTAGTATCTCTCTCCGCTTCGCTGTCACGCCCCCTATCTGACTTTCTCCTGTGTTCTTCCTCCTCTGCCAGGTTACCATCACAGCCTCCCGTCATCTCCATACTCCACTGGTCCTGAGGGTCAGAGGTTACCTGCGTCTGGGACGTTGTCGTCAGAGTTCCTCAACCAGGGTGTCCCTGTGAAGATCCTGCTGTTGGTGTGCAACGCTGCAGGGGCAGGCCAACATACTGTTAGGTAATGATATAAAATGTCTTTTGTAAAACCTCCAAATATAAAAACCCTGTGCTTAAAAATGGTTGAGATATAAGCATTAAAAATGGTGAAGAACCTAGATATAAGTGTGAAAAAGTCCAGAGGTCAATGCTAAAAATGGTTAAGAACCCAGATATAAACAGTAAAATGGTTGAGAAAAAGAAAAAAGAAAAATGCAATATTTCGTCAATTAAAATGTGCGTCATAGCATACGTCTACGGCTCTGGGCCTTGTCCACTAAATTTTGCCAGTGGCTAATCTCCTAGCTATGGATGCCAAATCCAAAAAAAGAAAAGTCTCTGAGGAAAATTGAGAACTGAATATTTGCAGCTCTGGACAGATTTTTTTTTCTCTTTGTGACAAAAAAAAATGCTCTTTTGATAGTAAAGGTTTCCAACCCCTGCCATAGCCAACCAGATCATTACTACAGTAGTAACCTGGCATTATAGCCGAAGCCAAGGGGATTGTCATTAGCTAACCAGAAGTGACGTTAGAAAAATGCCTGTTGAGGACAGAAACATTCACCCTGTAGTAGCCATCTAGTGCTACTGTATCTGCGATATCAGAGTTTAAGCTAACATTAACAGCTCTGTCCTGCTTTTTATTTGGTTTTAAGAAAATTACGTTCTAGCAGCTCCATGCAAACTCACATTAGGTGGCTTTGCAATACCTGTAATACATGAACAGTGCTTCTCCTTTATTCATCAATTGGTGAGGATGCCAGTATAATAGATAGCGAGCCATATGTACATTTAGAACCCTGATTTTAAACGACTCAACTCAAAATAAAGCTTTCAACCAACTGATGGAGTTTTAGCGTAAGCATTAGCTTACTTTAGCTTACTGCAACCGATAAAGTCTTCTAGCAACAGCTGTCATTTCTGCCGACAAAATCCACATTTGTCGGCCAAAAATGAGAGCCCTGCTTTGGTTTTCCATGGTGAAATTGAAGACTCATTGTTTAAAAAATTGCAGCACATGTCACGTGCTAATTTGCCCACTGTAATCTTTGTAAACTGCACATGTTTCGACCAAGAACAGAAAGGTTGACAGATGCAGCAGTAACTTGAGGAGGGGTCGGGCGTTTAGCAAAAAATCCATGCTTCGCTTTTCTGACTGATCGGTCGGTCATTAAGGTTCCTGTTGGTGTTAAAAGTTTCTCAGCAGATGTGAGCTCTAGGTGCAGTTACAGGGTCCACATTATATCTATCTCAGGTGAAGTACGTCAAGGTCATGTTAGCTCCCTGTTACAGAAAGGACTCACATCTCACTGTGAGATGAGTTTCAAAATCAATCGAGTGAAGAATCCGACATCTGGCACGATATAGAGATCAGACACTCGTCTCCCTGACAGAGTCCAGAGAGATCAATATAGGTGAGCTCGCCAACACGGCTGTGGGAAAGTCCAATCCCATCCGCGTCTCTCCTTCAAACGCCTCACCGTCGTTGATCAAACCACCCACCTATCTCGCTGTCATCAGGTGACAGCTGGAGGACGTGTGTGTGCCAAGTAAATGACATTGGAGTCACATACTTGTTTCTCACTCTGGTTATCTGTAGAGCAGCGTCACAGGTGCATTTCTGAAAATCAGTGTGAAAAGTGTGAAAACTCTCAGGTTTGTTGGTTGTTAAAACTGTGAAATGAATGCATAGCCGTAGATTAGATTTAATACTTTGACATTTTAGTGTGAAGCCCAAATGTTCACTGTTTTTGTATTACTTCTCTTGAAATAACATTTCGTGACATTTTACTTTATCTTATATCCTGATACTGATGCCTGTGGAAGCAGGGGGAGAATAAATGATACACTTTATGTGAAGGGGTGTGACTGTTATAACCATGCCATGCCACCTTTCATGAACATGTCTTTACGAATGTGTATGACTTTTGTCATAAATTGTCATTTCAGTTATGTCATTTTCAATGCAAAATTTAAATTGTTTGACAGCATAATCTGTCATTGTCTTTGCCATGACATCTTGACCTTATCAAGCTTAAAGAAACTGTTTAGCTGTATGTTTTAACACTACATAATACTGTCATATGTGTGGTTGACTTTGACACTGGCACTTCCACCATCAGTTCTGGAACAAACAATGTGTTATATTCAGAATGTTATTGACTAAGAGTTTATAAAAACAAGATTTAACATCATCTGGATGCACTATGTTTGAAAAAAAAAAAGTCATGTGATGATGACGATGATGATGGAGTAGCTATGGAGTGAAAAATCTTGCTTTCTTCTCATCTCTGTTGAGAAATGCACATGTGCTAATGTGGAGTGGTTGATCCCAAACTGGACCAAACACAGTCTACGAGGCCTGCTGGCCAGTGTTTTTTTTGTTTTTGTTTTTTTGCTGGGTTTGGCTCAAAGCATGCCGGCACTGAGTCAGCAATGTAAGCAGTTAGCTCCACAGCTAACCGAGCGAGCTAACTAACACCAGCTGCAAATAACATGCAAATTGGTCATGGTCAACAGAAACCCGCGAGGGGGAATATTTTTGTTTTAAATAAGGTTTAGAGGTGGGGAGGTTGGGAGTTCCAAGTAAGTAAACTCTCCCCCGATTATAAGGAAACAAGGCTGACTTAAGAAAATTACACTAGCTCTGAATAAATAGCATATACATTTAACTTGCTCCTCTGCAGAAGGAGAGAGCACAAGCAGTGCCATTTCGACATTACTCATAATTTATCAGGATAATATTTCGCCCTCCATCTGCTCGAGTTTGCTCACTCACCTCCAGTTAGGAAACCCTGCTCTTCCTGGGCTTGGGCAGTACTGTGGCAGATGAGACTGTGGGCAGTCTGTGCAGCCAAATGCACATCCACAGCATCAGATTTTCACACTTCTCTGTGCCTGTGGAAGTCACTTTGAGTAGTCGTTCTGCACATCAAATCACGTAGGGGACTGATTTTGGTTTCAAACAGCAAATTTCACCAAAAGATGACAAGCTTGTATGCCTGTTACTTTAATGACAAGTAAACTAGCTAACTATGAACGAATGACACTTAATGACAGCAGCCACACGCCTTCAAATAAAATGTTACCAAATAAATACAGGGAGGGAAAACTTAAAGAAATAGTATAAGACCTCTAAATGTATTCAGTGCATTCTGTATTGATTTTTAGGTTGTGGGGTTTTAAACATTTGCTGTGAGAGCGAGGAGTTAGAGAGTTGTCCACACAGCGTTAAAGGCCTTTGAAATTAGCACACCAAGTCGTTTTGTCACAAACCAAACCGTACAACAAAACAGTGGAATTGCTTCCTTCTTGCACCACAGCAGTTTCCAACGCAGTTAAGTCATTTTCCCTCTCATTCTGTTGTGTACATTGTCTCTTCCCGTGTCGTGGTCGCCGCAGCTGCTGCTCCTCAGCCACCACAGAATGTTAATGGTTACCATCCTGACTAGTAATCCAACCTAATTTATTTTGAGGATCGCCATTATGTCTGATGTAATGGGAAAATTGTATGACTGAGGATGTGTTTGATTTTTATTATTTCATTTTAATGTCTTTGAGAATATGAAAAAAGATGAGAAATTATTAAAATGGAAAAAAGTGCCCTTATAGATGCCACAAAGCTTACTTTTAATTCATTACTCCTCTGTTCCTACTGACTAATCTACAGTTTTATAGCAGCCCATCATCATTTACTGTGTGTATGTGCCTGTGTGTGTGTCTTTGTCTCTTTATGCACATGCATGCTCACAGGGCCTCGCACTAATAAATCTCAAGTATACAATGGAGGGCTGCCCTCAATTAAATGTGTATTATGATTAATGTGTCATGTGATCTATCTTTTCAGAGGGATGGTTGTCCCTCTCCTCATCAGCTATTTTCACTCCTTATTATCTCTCTCTGTCCTTCTATAGACGCGCTGTAATGAGGATCCATGCTGATAACGTTAATAAACGATTATTACATTTATCCTATTACAATAGGATAAAAAGATGTGTGAGCTGGTCAAGGCTCATGTGGAATCATTGTAAGCTGTCATTTTAAACTATTTCTATTCCTGTTCAAGGTTTGGACCACCGTTTCTAATGAGGGAGGACCGGTCCATTTCCTGGGACCAGCTGCAGCAGAGCATCCTCAGCAAGCTTTATTACCTGATGATCAATGGAGCTCAGGCACAGGTACTGGACAGATACTAATGATAATGTGATCATTGATCCATGTAAGGAAATTCTGTTGTTGTTTTGTTCCTTGGCCCCCCACACACATCGACTCACATACAGACTCTTTAGCACAGCAGATGCTTGAAAACCATGTCCTCTGTCTGCCAGCTGGTGGTGATCTGTTCACATCATACGACGACGGTAGAAGAAGAAGTGGACAGAAAAGTGGTCTGAAAAGTGACGCTAATGTGGAAGACCCCTAAACTTGCAGTCTTTCTAATGGCCAGCAGGGGGTGACTCCACTGGTTTTAAAAAAGTAGTCCGATTGTATTGAGTCTAATACAAAAATGACCCTACTGTATGTCTCACTTG
>JAJHUR010098987.1:0-10445 GCA_027495735.1 Lutjanus campechanus | reverse complement strand
GGGGGGGGGGGGGGGGAGGGGGGGGGGGGGGGGGGGGGGGGGGGGGGGGGGGGGGGGGGGTCACTCACTAGGGAGGGAAATGAAGGGAGATTGTATAAAGGATTATAAAATCACCAATTGTTAATATTTGGATATGCATGTGCTCATGCATGCGTGTATGTGCATATACGCATGTGTGGGCATATGATCATGTAATGTGTTTAAGTATGTGGCTCTAGTTGTTTGTGTTGTTTCTGTACTCAGGTGCAGGTGTATCTATGTGCATTTGAAATTAAGTTGAGGTATACATGGATAGGCATGTTTGCATATGGTCTGCATGCTAGGTACTTTTGCATACATTATACAATATGAATTAATTTAAGTTTAATTATTATATTTAAAACAAAATCAGTGTTACTACATGTATCCATATATGTACACTTATTTTCTGTTTGGTCTGTCAACATGAGCTAATAAAAAAGTTGTTCACAAAAAAAAAACAAAAAAAAAAGAGAGAGAAACAAGCACAGTGAGAGTGTATCTGGAGAATTTCAGGTAAAATGGACTTGCTGCCTCTCAGACTGATGCTAGAGAGATAGCAGAAAACCTAGAGATTGATATGACATTTCCTGAAAAAAGAAAGCGGAAAACAACCAGGCAGTTCCTGTATGAGGGCAGAGAAGAAACGCAGTCCACTCCAGATGAGCACTTTAACAGAGAGTTTTTTCTGCCCCTGGTGGACATAGCCCTCAACAGTTTGAATGAAAGATTTTCAAAACTGGAGGATGTTTATGCCCTTTATGGTTTTATCTTCTCCAAAGAAAATATGTCAAAGACTATTCAGAGTGGCAAACTTGAAGACAGCTGCAAGAAACTGGAAACTGGATCTGCCTCCCCAAGATAGATGCTTGATTACATTTACAAGGAACAGCTTCTGGATCTTTATGGAAATCTCAGCATTGCTCTCGGTCTGCTATTAACTCTTCCAGTCACTGTTGCCTCTGGAGAGAGAAGTTTCTCCGCTTTAAAACTAATCAAAGCCTATCTCAGGTCAACCATGTCTCAGGAGAGACTTTCAGGACTGGCTTTTATTTCAGTAGAGCACAGTGTGTGAAGGTCTTTGGATCTGGAGGACATAGTGTCAGCATTTGCACTAGCCAAGGCCTGTAAGCAGCATTTGTAGAAGCAGTGCTTAAAAGAGGCTGAAGAGTAATTGCCTACTGTGGGTTTAGTTCCCCAAGAAAACTATTTGACTTCTATACATTATATTTTTTACTAAGTTTATATTGGGTTTTTTGAAGTAATTTACAGTATTTTATTGTTGTATATATTTATATTGTGCCAACTTTCTGATGTGAACACTTCTTCATTACAGCACAATTTAGCCAAGGCATTTGCACTAGCCAAGGCAGATTTTGAACCAGTGCTTAAAAAGTGCTGATAAGCACTAGCCTTATAATGTGAATTTACAGTGTAACAACCTTATTGTTATTTAGTTATTTATTTTGTTCTTTATTGTTCTTTACATTCATATTTTCAAAATGACACGGTTTTTCATGTTATTTAATTCTAATATGTATGGTATAATATGTCCGTGAATGTTCTCATTCGTCCAGGTCATTGTAAGCCAAAGAAA
This sequence comes from Lutjanus campechanus, assembly GCA_027495735.1. NCBI lineage: Eukaryota > Metazoa > Chordata > Actinopteri > Lutjaniformes > Lutjanidae > Lutjanus > Lutjanus campechanus. The sequence goes on along the minus strand of JAJHUR010098987.1, from coordinate 8,830 downwards.
GATTAAATCGAAAGCAACTGGACTTGTTCAAAAGTCTTTTCTGAAGACGTTTCGCCTCTTATCCAAGAAGCTTCATCAGTTCATGCCTGTCAGACTAGTCAGACTAGTCAGACTAGTTCTGACTAGCTCCCCGTGTTCCTGCCTTGTTCCCAGTGTTCTGGATAATTTTATTTTTTGGATACCCTTGTATGGACTTCTTTGTCAGACTTGCTTGTTTTTTCCTGAACTCTTCTGTCGTCCTTTTTTTTTTTGTTCATTCTGTCTCCAGTAAGTTCATCAAAGCTACTGGGTTTCTGCATTTTTGGGTCCCCCTTAAACCAAAATGTGACACACAGATTCTTTTTATTTTCTCTCCCACATGTCAAAAACAGAACTTTATGGCAACTCTGAAGGGACTTATTAAGTCCAATACAGAAGGCTTTCAATGTTACGATGGTTAGGGGCTCATTGGTCGATGAGGGTCAACCATTGTGATGGACGTCCATCAGCCCAACCCTGGAGGCAGCACGTGTTGTTAGTTTACAGTAATGTGGATAAAAGGGTTAACTAAATGAATATAATATAACATTGTGACATAAGATGTTTGTTTGTTTTGTACACGTGATCTCTAGCGACTTATTGCAGTGGTCGGAGAGGTTCAGTGGACACACTGTGATCAACATTTTCTTTCAATATCAGTGAGGAGTGTCCTGGATAGTGATATTAAATGTTAATGCTTCCTTCAGTTTTAATTATTTCATCTTTGTTTCTGAGAAATCATGTTTTTCAATCAGTTTGGCAAGCAAGCAAAGTTTATTTAATTCAGTGTGCTTCACATAAATAAAGCAAAAGGAAATATCAATTTAATGAATTTAATTAAAAGAAAGTACATAAAATAGTAATTGAAAAACCCAGTCATCAAAAGATAAGTAAATAAGAATAAATATAAAGTACATGCACTACAACATAGTGAAAAGTAGCTTCAACTGTATGTTAACTGTTTCACCACCAGCGTTTTTAAAAGAAGTTTCCAGCCAGCACCAGCACTTTGGTCAAATTTCACAGATTTTTCAACACCCACAGAATATTCAGTTCTATCAATGTTAACATGGAATATATCAAAAGAAAGAAGAAATCTTTAGTTTGAGATGCAATGTTTTGTTCTACCTTCATAGTTTAGTTTGGAGATCAGGATGAGGACTTTGGGCAATTTCAAGTGTCACCAAACAGACCTGAGCCACACAACCACCTCTCTGCCATGGAGAGCAGGAAGAGAACAGAAACTCAGATGAGGCAAAGCTCGAGCACACAATTTGCTCAGATAAGAGAGGAGGAGATAGGACACAAACACACACAGAGACAGAGAGAGAGAGACAAGAGGAGAGGCTGAATCTCCTGGAGGACCAAGATCCAAATACAGACATCTGGAAAGAGGCACTGACAGTCAGGGGAGAGACAGACGTCCCAGGACAGCCGATGATCCGGAGAAGCCTGAGTGAAAAGAGACGATGAGGAGGAGGGACTGGGGACAGCGTGACGCACACAGCTGTGCTCGTGGGACACAAACAGACAGAGTTGGGACACAGACACAAAACAGGAACAAATTGGAAAAACTGCAACAAACAATCAACACTGCTTTGTGAATTATTATACAGCTGAATTTGTGACGTGTCAGGCAGCATGACAGAGAGTGGTCATGTGAACTGATTCTTCCCAGGCTGAAAGCTTCCAATGAACACAGCTGGACTGGGACCAAAACATCCCGTGAGACCAGTGGAGGCCAGTTTGACTGCAGGGAATAGGCTTCAGCACCAAGGTGCTTTTCCTGCTGGGTTTGGCTCCCAGCATCCTGGGGCTGAGTCACAGCTAACCAAGCCAACGGCAGTTAGCAGTTAGCTAAGCTATTTTTGTCACAAGTAAAACCATCTTTCTCTCAGGAAACTCAGTACTGTATTCTCTGCCAGTCTAGGAGGCTTTTTGTTCACCAGGAGGCCGCTGAGTCCGGTTGTGTTGCCGGCCAATGGTAGCCAACAGTTATGGCAAGCTACTTTAGCAACAAGTAAGCTAAAGGCAGGAAAGCTCTGTAATTAAATCTAGAGAGTTGAAGCTGAGCAGCTGGAGGACATAAAAGGGAAAAACAAAGTTGTCTCTCTTCCATGCTGTGCTGAGTCAACAGTTTTTAATTGAAATACCATTAAAATGACTATGACTATCTACAAAATGACTTTTTGTAGATAGTCATATCACTCTGTCTCCCTGTTGGCTGTCCTGCGTGGTTGTCAGCTGAGGGGGTGGGCTTACCTGCCACACAGCAGGTGTTAGTTTGTAAGGGGCAAGCCAAAGTAAGACAATGGGGAGCAGCAGAGGCAGATTTAGAGGGTGGCTACTTCAGCTCAAGCCCCAAATGTTTTCAAAAGCCCTGAATCTTTTACATTATGAAAATGACATTGTACAAGTAATTACTCTCAGTCTCTCTCTGACGGCACGTGTCATCTGTGTGTGTGTGTGTGTGTGTGTGTGTGTGTGTGGGTGTGGGTGTGGGTGGGTGAGTGTGTGTCAATGTGCAGTACCAGAGTCTGACAGAGAGGCTGTAATATGCCACTAACAGGCATGTAGCATGTAGTCTGCTATGAAGAGGAAGTGCTTCATTCTCACTTGGACTTTTCCATACATATATATATATATATATATATATATATACAGAACTGGCCGGCCTTGACTCAGTTTGACTCAGCCTGTCAGCACAGTATGGCAGGGGTTTGCATTTCCATCACAACAAGGCTACCCACTTTTCAGATACCTGAAAATACAAACAGTGACAAAGGGGAGAAACTACATTTCAAAGCACAGAGATTCAGTTAGAAGCTACAGAAGTACTGAGAGATTAACATAAAGAGACTTTTAAAAAATGGCTTTCTCTTTGCTCTCCTGCACACACATGAGCTGAGTGTCACAACACTCGCTTGTTCGATGGGGAGAAAGGAGGTTCATCACAGTTTGGCGAGACGTCACTGCAGCCTGCTTGGAGGCAGGTAGGACTGGCTTTGTCCGCACTCCAGACTAGGTCCATCTCGGGCACAGTTTGGCACAATAAAAGTGGTAATGGAAATGCAAATCAGCGTGGCACAGTTTGACTCAGCGTGGCCAAAACAGCACCACCATCTATAGAAACTGGAGAGAAATCTTTTGAATCACATAAAACAGTGACAGTGACTTTTCAGTGACTTCAATCAGCTGCTGACTGAATCTTGAGTGAGTTAAGACATTTGTTTGCATCATTGAAGTGTGGGAATTTGTGTTAAAATGTGTTCTGCAGTACCTTTTGTCCCCTTCATGTTCTTAAGACATTACAGTGGAGGTGAAAAACATTTTGGTGTGCAAGGTTGAAGTGAAGAGAGTTGTTTGTTTGGCCACTGTGCTGAGAGGACCACCAAGTTTCCCACTTTTTCCACGAAAATGTTTGTTTCCAGAGTTTGTCTGTTGTGTGTTCAATGTCTGCCATATGATCTGAGGAGAGTGAGCTGGCTGAGTGAGCATCAGAGAAAGCAGGTGGGCCCACACACTTCACCTTTAACCTGCCAGCTAAGCTCATTCTTTCTTGTTGTTTAATGCACATGCAGCCAAGCTCTGAAACCCTTAAATGAGCTTCAACAAGTTCTCCAGGATTGTGTTGTCGTGACAGTATCATTACCTTTAATTTTTGAGATAATTGCATCCCTACTCGTTAGGCATAATGGCCCATTTCATAATCATATAAATTATATTACTGGATTATAATTAGTGATTATATGACATTAATGTAGCAGCTGATTGATTACTTTATGTAATGCTGGGTAACATAATCTTAACATGATAATCATATTTAATTATTAATATTAATATTTAATAATATTCATTTATATTTAGTATTAATAACCTTAATCTACAAAGTAACTAGTAACTGTAATATTTGCTTCCAAAGTATAGTGGAGTAGAAATAAAATTACCATTAAATAGAAATACTCTAGTAAAAGTACAAGTATTTTAAGATTGAGCAGCTGCTTTAGTTACACTCCAGCATCCAAGGCTGTTTTCAGGTTCTCAGTGTTCATGTGGCTCGATTCTGTCCAATCCCTCTTCACTGTTTTTGCAGTTCTTGTTTTCCTTCATCACACAGATTTTTGTGGTTATTCTGAGATTTCACCTGTCAACACTGAGAGCAGAGCTTTGTCTGTATGACCTCTCAGCTTCTGACTCACAACTATGACTAAGGCTGTTCTCACACTCAGACCAAAACACTTTTCTCCCAGCAACACGGGAACAGCAACGGTTTTCATCTCCATCGGTCTCTCAATAACTTCAGTAATATTCATTACTGTTGCATTATTATTCATCAGTATCTTCTTTTATATTGGACTCAAGTGTCATAATGCCTCAATGTGAATAAACTTGAACTTTAAATATGATTCTGAAATGAACAAAAATGAAATATGAACAGACCTAATGAAAGCTAGATATTCTGTTCACCATATCAGCATCAGGTCTGCCAATTTATTGAGACGTTTTGATTTTATTTATTTTATTTCATGACAAAAAAACTTCTACAGTTCAGCAGGAAACTTCTCCTACTCTGACAGCTGCCTCAGAATCTTTCTGCAGGTCTTGGTACAGTTTCATCTCCTGATGCATCCAAAAACGTAACACCACCTACAGAAGGCTATAATATTCACACGTCTAATATACTTGTCTAATTTTGAGCACAAATTTATTAAAGCGACATTCCACCCCTAGATGATAATCCACTGAATATGTACTCACCCCTATGCTGATGTGAGGATGGGTGAATATCTTCAGTTCACAAAACAATCCTGGAGTTTCAGCAGAAAACAGGGTTGCAGCCAAATCCAGTACAATGGCAGTGAATGGTGACCACAGATAAAATGTAAAAAAAAAAAATTAAAAAAAGAACACAAAACTAACACAAAATGTCTCCATCTTGCTCGTATGGTGTAATCCAAGTGTCCATGAGCCACGACATTAAAATCTAACCACAAAAGACGTACACCATGTTTTTAGCTGAAATGTCAACTGTAGCCTCCCAGGTAGCATGTAAACATGGCATCGATCTCGTGAGACTTCGTATATCTTGCGATATTTTCACACGTGCATCCATTAAGAGATATACGAAGTCTCGCGGAGCCATTTTGTTGAATAAGGGAAATTAAACTTCAACTTAAAATGACAAAACATGAAAAAAATAGTTTTTGCAATGAATACTTTGTACTTTTACTTAAGTATTTTTCTAACACCAGTACTTGTAATTGAGTAATATTTTAGCAATGAAACAGTACTTGTACTTGAGTACAGATGTTCAGTACACTTTCCACCACTGGATATTTTTTCTGTTTCAGCTCCTCTATCATTACCACTGACACTGCTAAACTTGCTATCTTTTTGTCTGCTGATTCAGCATGTTCTCATCCCAATGATGCACAAGGTACCAAGTGCTGTATGAGACGCTGTCAGAAGGCCTTTTTAAAACGTGGTTAACATTGTGGAATGTCAGCAGTTTGGTTTGGTTTAGGTACCAAAACTACTTGGTTAGGTTAAGGAAAAGATCATGTTTGGGTTCAAAAGTATGTTATGTTGCAAATATCAGTCAAAAAGTCCAAAAGTCATATGATTGATTTAATTTGATGTGTGTGACATTATGTACCTTAAAACTTACAATCAACTTTTGGTTTTGCATAAAACACAAATCCAATCCACCCACCCCACCTCCTCCATACGTGGACTGTAAATGGAGGAGGTCTCTTCAGGCTCTTCATTTTACTTACACTAAAGGAAGCATGCGTACCACCACGTCCATGGTACACGTGCCACAGTTTGATCATCTAGGACATATGGCAATGTGAGTTGTCTGCTTTCTTAGTTCAATACGAATGTCTCCAAAAATCCTGATAAAGTCCTTTATTTTTACTAGAAAGAAAGAAAGTAGTTCCTACATGAAACTGCTCACAGCAAGGTCTGTGGATTATCTTAAGTAACTGTGTCACGATTTCTGAAAAGTTACAATTTTTTTGAATGTATTTTTTTGTCACTTTGAGCACAACAACCCGAGTGCATCTGTTATATTAGAGAGAAGGCAGACATCTCTACGGCTGATATCTCCAAAACTCTGAAACTCACATCAAAACTATGGAACTATGGATAAATAGCTACAAGTAAGATTCAAAATATGTCCTGTTGATTTTGGGGTGAACTGTCCTTTTAAAGTTACCTCAAGGTGCTTCTTCACATGTGACGTGGAGTGTTTTGATGCAGAGAGCATTAAAGCACTGTGCCGTGATGTTGAGACCCTCTTAACCTTGTGTGTAGTTGTTCTCCTCTCATGTGGTGTGTGGCAGGTGCACTGAGCATTGTTGCAGATTGTTGCACTTTTTAAAAAAAATCTATGTGAGATGGATGCCACATATGAATTTCAGAGCAAATAACACAAATAAAGTCATCCATTCAAGTAATGTGTATTTAGAACAGCACCAGTTTATACTGTAATGGAATACAGTTAAGTAATTTTTTAATTTTAAATACTGTATTCCATTACATGTGTTCCATTATCATGCGTCTCATGCAGTGACTAAAAAGTGTCTTGTGTATCTGTGTGAGTTCCCAAGGGACGTGACAAAACATCAGTATTTGATGATTTAGAAATGAGAACAGGCTGCCATCTTTGATAACATTTTTAGAATGAAAACTGCCCTCAAATGAAAAAGAACAGGCAGTTTTAGGGTGGAATCTTAAGGGCACACCTCCTCGTGCACAGATGCTGTTCATCGGGCTGAAATTAGCAATTTACAGCAGGTTTAGAATACACAGTTATTGGGCTAATTACTGTTTTAGCATTATTAGATGTCTTGAAGGTTTACGTTAGTTGACCTCTCCTCAAAAGGTTAACTCTGCGCCTGCAGCCACAGATGACATCTAAAGCCCTTCACATGAAGAGGAGGATCTGTCACTAATCAGCCGGCTGTCATTTTCTCTGCTGAATTAAAACCCAATGAAAGTGAACCGTCGGCCACTTTCCACACGAGGACGGCCGGCGGCAGGTTGTGGCGAGGTCAGTTGTTATTTGTATTGACATATGAGGGCCCTTCAATTCTCGTCATGGAGGGTTCTCCAGCCGCATGTGTGAGGGACAATCAATGGACATCTCCCGTGAGTCCATTAATGATGTGACCTTACAGACCTGGACAGCGCTTTCTGCATCCTGGGGTCATCTCGCAGCGCCTCTCCTCTTGATTGGCTGTGACTACATTGAAATTCATGCTCACAGCTGACCACATAATCATTACATGAGCAGGATTTTACCTGAGAGATGTAATATGCTCGGAGGTTGTTGTCATTTCATTGCCGTGGAATCAATTTTTCACACATTTTTTAACTTTAGGCACATGAAAAGCAAGTGCTCTGCAGAGTGCAGTTTTGGTTGATTTATACTGTTTATAAAGAGAGAGCGGGAAGTGAAAAAAAAGATGAAAGTGGGAGGAAAGTGGAGATTAATTCATGAAAAAGGAAGGAGAGAAGATGTGATATTCCTGTTTATCCCTTTTCTTATATTTTCCTCTCGGGATGCATGAATACATCTAATGAATAATAAATAATTAAAAAGAAATTCATACTGTTATTCATAGAAGTCATCCATCCATCTCCCTTTTCATCATAATATCTACTCTCCATTTCTGTCGCCTCCTTTCCATCTTCTTCACCTTCTCCTGCCCTTTTTTATTACATTGACATTTATTATATTAAGAGCATGAATTGTTATTTTGTTTTCCATACATGGCCCCAAAGTAAAGTTGTGCAATTTTTTTGCAACAACTTCAACTTTGGCAAAATTTAACACAGAATATAGCACCATATATAAAAATCAAACAGCAGCGTCTCAACAGTGCTGACTTTAATCATGAAGTGTTTGTTCCATCACAGAATAAAGTGCTCCACAAAACAGTTGATTCCATGAACTGATTTTTAGACATTTTTTGCAATGAAAGAGTACAGAGTAAAAATTGAAAAAAAAAAAGAAAAAAAAAAAAAAGGTTTATTTAATTTTTCTTCTTTTTGTCTTCTTTTTGTTTGTTTGTTTTTGCTTCCATTTTGTTGTGTTCCATCCTTTTTTCCTTGGAGCCCTCCCTACTCGTATCCAAAGAAAGCTGAGCTTTGTTCCCATTGGTAAATGTCTCTTTTCTAGTATAAGCTTAAAGCTATAGTTGGTAATGTTGAGAGAGCTGTCAGAGAGCTAACAAGATTTGAAAGTGGCACGTCCTCTAAGCTCCACCACCTCCTCCCCCTCCCGTCAGTGCTCCGTCCAAAGACACGTCCCACCTTGAGTAAAAACGCTCAATGCTCCGTGCAGGAAGCACAGATCCTATAAGTTAGATAAGCAGTATGTACCGACCACTGGCTTACACCAACAGAGAAGCTAATGTTAGCATTGGGCTAATACGAGCTACAAAAGCAGCTAAGTTGGCAAACGTTACATATTTCATGAAAATAACAAATCCCCCTGAAGCAAAACAAATAATTACCTGTCCAACAGAAAGACAGCAACCTCTGCATCACTTTTCAGGCCCTTCAGATGCCTCAGTGGTCTCCACAGCTCAAAGGCTGCACCGATGTTGACTCTGGTTTGTCCTCTAGCTTTATCCAGAGCCTTTTTCGTCGCAGCCTTTTCTGCCTCTGGCTTTCTTTTCTTTCCCTGTTTAGCAGGACGAGCCGTTACAAGTAACGCTGGAAGTGGTATTTTTGGCTGCATTTTCTCTGCTATAGTACTCTTATGAACTTATTCTCCTGCTAACTTGGTATTCCTGATGAG
>JAJHUR010098986.1:0-10093 GCA_027495735.1 Lutjanus campechanus | reverse complement strand
CAAAACTACTTGTTGAGGAAAAGATGGTTCGTCTCTGCCACGTGGATGTAAACAGCCACACTGGCTCCTCCACCCGACTGTAAATATCTCTGTTGGCTGCTGACAGCTGGGTGTTAATGGCATCTGGCATAAAAAATAATGATTTGTGTTGAACAAAAACAAGATATTTAATGAAAACATGGAATATTTAATTAGAGAATACATTTATTTCAAGTATAGCTGTATATATAACACTCGGGTATGCAGGAAATTACATAAGAAATGAATATGAGTCATTTTTGACTGATTAGAAGGGCAAAATAAGACAGAAAAAAATAAAAAATAAGGATTTGTGATTTGTTTAACTGTAGTTAACTGAAGAATATCTACAATACTGGATGAAGAAATTAATTTATTGCAAAGTTAAAGGAAATAAAAACTCAGTCGGGTCACTTTTGACCCACAGGAAGCAGAAAGTGGCCACAGAGGAAGTACGTATTTTCTCAAGTGTATTTTTATCTTATTTCTTGTCATAACTGATTAATTATCCAGAGAAATTAAAGGCAGATTTTTGAGATAGTGGCAATATTACCTCAATAAAATTCTTTTGTTTTCCTGAGAAAAGTAGAAAAAAAATCAGGATAATTTACTCGTTATCACAAGAAAAAGAAAATAACTAAAATTGTAATTAAACGTCTCAAGTTATCTTGATAATTTTCTTTCTTTCATTTACTGAACTCTCAAGTAGGGCTTTGTTTCTATCACTCCGACTATTTCTATGACCTAATGTCAGAGATTTCTTGGCTTAAAAAAGGACTGAAATGATTATTTTATGATTTTTTTTTTTTTTTAAATCACCAAATAATTGATTGTCGCAGCAGCTCAACCAAAAAGGCAGATACGCAACAATAAGAGCAACGAAACACTTTTGATCTTGAGATTAAAAAACATATTTACAACCACGGCTGCTCCTGATTCCACAGGTGTCGACAGTAAGTTGGGACAAACTCCACAGTACCTGAGTTTACTGCAGCGTATAAATACTTTATATCAACACATACAGCGTCTGTGCATCGGCCAACATAACCAGGCTGCTAACAAGAACAAACAGTTAATTATTTACACCCCACAGGAGCACTTTGATTGATCTTGTACTGTGGTTCTCAACCTTTTTGAATCGCAAACCCCCAGAAAATTCATGTTGGTGTTTGCAAAATTGTCTCACAATCCCCCTGGAGGGTCCTGACCCTCAGGTTGAGAACATCTGGTCTACAGGAAAAATATATATATATATGTATAATGCCATAATTCAAATCAGAGAAAAAAAGCTTTGAAAGTTTGAAACTCTGTTTGAAATCTTTAAATCTAATTTTAAAAAGATTTTGCAAGATTAAAAGGGCTGTATGATGTTTTTATGAGCTTCTGCAAACATTATTTTGTATTTGAATTTCAATTTAAAATCTGTGCAATTTATATATAGTATTTTTTTTTTAGTTTTTCTTGACAGCAGCTGTTTTTACAGTGTTTCTGCAACTATTATTTTATTTTCAAGGTTATGCTGGGGAAAAAAAGTTATGCAACATTTAAACTTGAGTTTGCAAAGGGCAAATCTTTAATTTTTGAAACTTTTGAAGGCTTGTATAATGTTTGATAGACTGAAAAAAATCTTGCAGCACACTTGTTTAGTGTTTCCCCAACACATTTTTAAATTTGTCCAGTGCATGTGATGTATTTATCACTTTAAATATTTCCAAAATAGCTGGTAAATATGAGCTAATCACATGGTATTTCAACGGGAACATCGCCCTTTGCACCTGCACCAGTGAAAACAGAGAAAAAGCAGCACTGAAACATCCTCAGCTGCTTTTATTTTGAAAATGCTGCCATCTGCTGGACAAATGCAGAGACAACATGGAGTCTCCTGAAAAGAGGAACATGCTGTATCACTGTGAGCCAATACTAACATTAACATTAGCTACTAAAACAAAGATTTAAAGAAAAAGACACATCATTAAAGTTGAATTTCTGGGGTGTTTATAGGTCAGTTTATGTCGCTGCTGTAAGTGCATCACTTGCTCATTTGAGCTGCAGGAAAATAAAACTTTTAATGTGATTGCAAAACTCAAAAGATCACAAAAAAATATATGTTTAAACAGACAGCCTCATTACAAAGTAGGATAAATCAGCCGTCGTGTTGAAATATGTGACTCTGGGGAGACTTTATTGTGAATTGATTGGTCACAGTCCAGACAAGTCCTCTTAAGATCTAAAGGAGGGTTTTTGCACAGTCCAGTGCCCACAGCACAGTCTGCATGGAGGCAGTCATCTGACAGAAACACTCACAAAAACAGAGCTGGAAGTGTTGGAACGACGTGTTGTCGACTGATGAAACAACAACTCTTTGGCCAGACTCACTAACAGAATGTCTGGAGGGGGAAAGAAAGAAAGAGGACGTTTAAATAAAAGAACTTTTGGCAACCACTGAGGCAGAAATTCGAAACTTTAAACTAATAAACTAATTAAAGAGGAAGATTTATGCAGATGCTTTAACGGGGCCAAAACTGAAGTTTTGTGGAGAACCTGTGGCGAGAGTTCTAAACATGCATGACCTAATTGCCTACTTCTGATTTTGTTTGCAGCGTTCAGAGAGGAAGAGAGGGGGAGAAACATGATGCAAAGGCCCAATATCAGGCCAGAAAATACTGATACTGATCTGTTTCAGGTGAGCTGTTTTTTAGCTTCTTGCAGGCCCTATGTAAAATGTTGTTTAGGGGGGCCCTTTTTTGTAAAACTAAATCCCCTAAGGTGGTCTGGGGCATGCATTTGCACACGTTGCAATTTAACCTGCAGAAAATGCTAATAAATACATAAATTACATCAGGAAACTTTTGAAAACTCATCTGGATTTGCAGAATCTGCATTTTAACATCTGCAATATACGTTAAAATGAGACAGATGCATTTTCCTTAAAATGTTTATTTAAATGTTAGGAACAAAATTGTTCTGTAAAAGATTACAGTTACATTTATTTTGTAATTTAGTCACAAAACACTGTTAGTATATATGTCTTGTTCTGTAGAGCTGTTTATCCATTTAGATTTTTGTGGTGTTAGTTGCAGAGTTTTGAAGATATCGGCCTACTCTCCAGTATAATGGGACTAAATGGCACTCTGCTTGTGCTGCTCAAAATGCCCCCCAATTTATATGAACATTTCAAAACCAGTGTCTCTTCCCAGAAATCATGACCCACACATCTTCATATGAACAGTTTCATGTAGGAACTACTTTACAACAACATGCTGGAAATAAACTTTACGTTTTGGTGGAAATTTAGCGTTCGGTTTAAGTTTGTAACACCACAGTAACACCAAATACATCACTATAATAACTGTAATACACACAAATAATTTTATTTAACGTATTCTGTTCCATTTGTTGGTGCTCTACCGCGACCTCTAGTGGCAGTGAATGTCACATACAGCACCTTTAACCATATTACAGACGTTTTAGAATCTAAACCACATCGCATGACATGGAGTGACATAACAGGTAAAAACCACAGGTGTAATTCTAGCATGTTCCATTTAGGTGGAACAGTTCTAAGGACCTGGTACTGTGGATGCTGGCTCACTGATGATGGCTTACGGGGACAATTATTAAATGTCTTTTTACAGTACTTAATTAATTCCTCTGTGTTGCAGGTTTGATCTTAAAATAGTTCCTCACTCTGTCTACAGTAGTCACCTGTGCCTCTTTAAGACAATCGGCCTACTCCACAGACTAAATTAAGCCTCCCTCCCCCCCTCTGTTTTCTAAAATAGTTCCGTCCATCACTCAGGCGCATCTGGTTTTGAGTGGCGCGAGCGGCGGCAGTGTCCCCCAGCGCGCGCGGCAGGGAGCACGCGGAACACCTGTGTGTCTCGTGGAGGCGACAGTTAAAGTAAGCGGCGGCTCGCGAGCGCTCATGTTCTCCTGTGTGGCGTGAAGCTGGAGCACGCAGCCCGGAACCCGCCACCCCTCCGCTGGGCTGGACCCGAGCAGCCAGCCCTCTGGACCGATGTCCTGGCCGAAATGTCCCGACACATCTACATACGGAACAAGATTGGCGAGGGCATCCAAGCGCCCATCTTTCAGGTCGGTGTTTACGAGCTAACTTTAAAATACGACGATATTCACGCTGTTGACAGCAGTTACACACAAGAAAATACCGTAAAAGCTTGAATTAATGTGTATTTGGCAAGTTACATCGTAATTATAGGGGAGACCGGGGCTGGTTGACCCACGAGAACAAGAGAACGTCTTAACATCTTTTACTAAAAAGTTTCGACCCATAACTTCTGTTACGGTGCGTTCATGGACACAAATAGACTTAGCAGCCATTTTGACATTAAAAAGTACTAAGTACTACTAATTTATTGTACAGTACGCTAATAAGACGACATGCAAAAACAAAACAAAAACTAGAAATATGTTCTTTATTAGACAGAGGTTATAACCTACTTAGAGACCGTACAAGACAAACAAGCTGTACTTTGTCTAAGTGAGCTATCATTGGTCGTAGTGTTTCGAATTGTGTGTATTTTCCTTAACCAATTGATCAATTATTAATAATTATCGAGGTACAAAACACGTCTTTCTCGTTTTAGGTTTTATTTTAGCAATTTTAGCGACACATAGCCTAGTTATACAAAACATTCATGCAGGATGTGCAAACAATTTCAACTAACAGAATAATAAAATATATTCAGGTTCGACTGACCGATTATCAAAAATAATTGGCTAATTGTTGTAGCTGTTGTAGGTGTATGTCAAAGACACAACAACTTTATTTTTAGTGCGTGCATGCTTGAGGAAGTTGTAGGACATTTTTTTCCCCTCATAGATTAATATGTGAAATTATATAAATTAAAGTTTTTCATGTACAATAGTCACATGTGTATATGGTCCAGTGTTACATGAGGCAGAGTTTTTATTTTGTAAATAATTATGATGATGATGATGTTTAAAGTGTTATGATGAACTGTTGTCCTATCATTCGTTTTATTTTTTTCATCAAGCTGAAATACTTTTACCTTTCTGGTAATTGTATACATAATAACTGTATCATAATAATTGTAATATAATAAAGCTCCTGTACTGTAGTAAACCAGCCCTGGTCTCCTTCACCGTACAGCATTTGTTTTAATAAGCTATTAGCTATTACTGTTCATTAGACAGACACAACCATGGTGGGTTTCAGTGACCAATATTGGTAAAATTCGACATTTTATTGAAATAAAATGCTCCTATGTGCTCCACTGTAGTAAATATAGCAGAATAATTCATAATATTAAAATAATTCTCATTAAAATGTTAAATGTTGTTTCAGGTGTTTAATGTGTTAACTTGTGAGGAGTGACTCATAAAATGAGCAGATTCTGGCTGAGGTTCTGTCTGTCAGAGAGCTGATAACTGATATTTCTTCAGCTTAATTGATCGTCGGAGGCTCCGGGCTGATATTAATAGTCTGGTCTGGTATTTATAGACCTGTCTAACTTTTATCCTTCACATCTCTTCTTGGCTGGAATTGAGAGACGAGCAGAGGGAGAGAGAGAGAGAGATGGTGACCCAGATTAATGGCCCTGTTTTTTATAAATTCAGGGAAGTAGGTTCTGACTTTTTAACGGTGACATTGTCATTAACTCTGGAGACTTGAACAGAAATGGGGCAAATCACTGGCAGATAATTAATTTAGCTCCCTGGAGACGGACTCTGCTGGTATATTTGGACTTTTTTGGAAGAGAAAAGGAAAGAAAGAGAAAGTCAGGAGGTAAGGAGAAAAGAAAGTAGGCAGGGCAAACATACATGTGATGCAAAAACATGAAGTGTAGTGTGTCTTCTAGTCAACTATTTACATCATTAAGGAAAAAACACCGACCAAATGTATGTTGATGTAGTTTAATTGAACGTTTCACCCACATAATAAAATCATAAAACATACAGATGTCACAGACGCTCTTGGAGAAAACTTCAGCGACATCCTGCAGATAAAAAGTGTTTCTGCTGGTTGAGATCTCGTCTTTTTTCCTCGCAGGTGAATCGAGGGACTTATTCCAGGAGGAGCCGACTCAAGAGGTCTGATGGCAGCACCACCTCCACCAGCTTCATCCTCAGACAGGTACTCGAATGCAAACAAAGACCCCGTGGGATGTAAAACAGAAACCTGTCACTAGATTATTTTTATGCGCGTTGTGAGTATTTTTAACGGGAGATGGAAACACTTTTTCTCCTCGTCACTCTCATGGCTCTATAATACATCCATGATCGCGCCACACAGATCTGATGGAACCTTCCTCACATTAATGCATAAAACTAACAGAAATATCATATTTGCATCCTGTTTTCTACGTTGTTTTTCACCGTTTGAGGTTCATCTGGTGCTCCTTGAAGTGCAGCATCTTGTTGCATCCTCCTCTTGGAGATTTGGCGCCACCTACTGCTTATCTTGATTAAACCAACTAATAATCACAGAACTATAGTGGATGGAAACCAGCATTCATTCACGTTTTCTTTTGCTGATTTACTCAGAATTTGGTTGTGAAACATTTAGATACTTCTGGTCATTTCTGAGTATTTATTCACGCCTGCCAAATAGTCGCTTTTTGTCGTTTTGAATCAGGAGGTTTTTGAGAGAAGGGTGGGGGGCTTCTCACACTGCAAAGCGAACAGCTGAGGGAGGGAGAGGAAGGCAGATGGTTCACTAATCAGTCGTGGATGCCGTCGTCCTCTTGGACTGATTTAAAAAAAAAATGTTGTAATTGGTCACAAAAATAAACACGCCACAGAGTGTAGGATCATGTTTGTGAGAGTGAGACAGAGAGAAAGTTGTTTCAGACCCGCGAAAGATCGTGTCGGTGCGATTATTTTAACAAAAAAACAACTCAAGGGTTCCCTTCTAGACACAACCAACCGAGATGAAAATCATTTTGTGGTGGTTGATGTTTATAATGTGGTGGGCTGTCATAAGTAAATCATGCTTAAAGGCGCCTTGTGGAGTCTCTGACCACAGGTGGCGCCGTGCAGCAACGGTTAGATGGGGTCAGAAACCTGCAGCTCCAGTTCTCCCTGCGGCTTTTAGTTTTAGTTTTAATTTATCATTGTTGTAGGGCTAAAGTGCTCCTTACATCCTCCATCTGATAAAATGTGTAACCTATACACTGAATTTTAAAAACGTGTTTTAATATTTCGTCAGTTCAGATGTGCGTCATAGCCTACGTCTGTGGTTTGGCGCCTTTTCCTCTAAATTCTGCCGGTTGCGAGTCTTGTGTCCCCATTATAGCTGTGGATGCCAAATCCAAAAAAAGAAAAGTCTCAGAGGAAAATAGTTGCAGCTCCTGACAGATTTTTGTTATTTATTTTTGGCTAAAAATGGCTCTTTTGAGAGTAAAGGTTGCATGCAGACCCCTGCACCAGGACATGCGTGCACGTGCATGACACGACCACCGGGCCGATGTGATGCACGCCGCCGTCGACTGCAGAGGGCAGCGATCTGCTGCCAGCAGAAGGAAGCAGTGCACCAGGAAAAGAGACGACAAAGAAGACAGCAAGCCAGAGCAGGTTTTAAAGATTTGTCTCACACTTAAACTACTTAAAAGTGAGTCTCACAGTACAACACCGGAGACAAACACAACACTGCACAAGTTAATTCATATCCACATCTTTTGGCAGTATTTTAATTAACAAAACATGCAGTTTAGATAAACCTGTACCACCTGTGTGTCAGCATAGGTGTCAATGAACAAACCGGCAATATTTCAACCTTTGCTTCTCTTAAAATGTTTCATATTTTATTAGATTTTATTTAAATGTGCAAAATAAATCAAATCTTCAGCTCAGATGCAGGAGGGAGGTGTTGTGCAGCCTGCAGATGGAGTGTGTGATGTTTATAATGTCTGTTACTCAGAGCGGTGTAATATAACTTTACAGTATTTATAACTTAATACGGTAGATCGATTCTTCTCAATAGTTATGGATTTAATAGCCATTTTTATTTTAGATTTTTGTTTATAGAGGGGGAGGATGGATGCTGCTTTTTGACTCGTGTTCTGCTGCCAACATGTTGATACTTTTACGAAATTGAAGGGTTCCATTAAGTTTTAGTGGTTCTAATGGATATTAGTGGGTTTGCGGACGGTCTAGAGCAGATATACTGTAAGTGGTGGTTGTGGCAGCTGGTTTGATGTTGCAGGAGGTTTGCCTGATGTTTGCAGTTGTATTTATTCGCACAGAGAGCATCATCATCATATAGAAAGAAAGAGTTATTTCTTGTTTATTGTTTTCTGCTGTGATATTATAGTTTCCATCCTTCAAACCTAGTTTAAGATGAACATTTTTTCTTTTGACAACCCAACAGAGTCGGCTTGTACACACTCATCTCTGCCAAAAGAATAATAATGATTCATTATCACAGAGCTTGTGAGGTCTGTTGTTTACTAAGTAGACGACTATTTTTAGGGCCCTCGGTGTGAAGACATTATCGCAACTGAAGGAATTATTATTGTTGTTTTTATTTTTACCCTAAGATTGCATTTTTGAGGGCTTAAACGTGCCCAAAAAGTCTGGAAATTTTGCACACTCATCATGTCAGGTGAAAAATTCTATATTTTATAGGCGCAAAATGCCTCAACGGCACCCCTAACAGTTTTCAAAATAAAAGCCCCCTCCTTTAACTTTGACCTACATGTATGAAAATTGGTACACGTATGTATCATGTCAGCATGTACAGAATTTAATGCATCTACATGACAATCAGGAGACAGGAAGTGACATCGAATTCCTTCCTGCGGTGTCTGAAGGCCGTCAAAATTCAGAGCTGATTTGGCCGCTTTAATCTTATTTAGATTGTTGAGTTAGGACCAAAAGAATGTGTGATCTTAGTGAACATATTCAAATATAATGTTGACAACGTCAGAGCAGACAAAGCCTTAACGGGCCCTGACACCAGGTAGGGAACCAGTGCTGCATTCAATGGAATATAGAACGAAATGTGTTTGCAAATCTTTGCATTTTGTATTTGTTTACGTTTTACACAGCGTCCCAACTTTGGGACATTTAGCCTTTCTTGTTGGGACTAGAGCCTGATCGAAACTTCTGGATTTTTGGGGCCGATGCCGAAACAAGGCAGAACAATTCTGATATCAGCCACTATTCTGTATTTATATTTATAAAATCAAAGCTGACATCAGGGCAATGAAACAGTAAATTTTCACTAATATTTTTAATAATTAAAATGACCTATTTTAGTAAAAGTAATTAAAAAATTCTGGGCCAAAGTGTCCCATTTGGTCACATTAAACATCCCTAAAAACATAAATATACCTGTGCTGCACTGACACCACAGCATGTGATGCTTTTATGTCTTTATTGATTTTTTTTTTTTTACTTGAATGGTACAGCTACGGCACTCATGATCTGATTCTCAAGTGGAAATAAGCTGCCATCTTTTAAACGCATCAGTCGTGTGTGTGGATCCGTCGTTCCCTCCCTGCATCATCAGATCAGAGGCAGGCTGGATGTATTTTTCTGCTCCCGGTGGAGAGAAAAAAAAAATAAGCAGAGTGAGAATGAGAGGTAACAGGGAAATGGAGGATGCTGCTCCCCTCTTTCACTCCTCCATCCCCCTCCCCCGATTCCCCGCTACCTCCCCGCACTAAAAAAAAAAAAAAAATCAAGGAGAGCGCTCATCCAAGCTGAGTGGACAGCCAGCCAGCCAATCAGCTCCTTGCACATTGGCTCTGTCATCAGGCTTGGATATTGAGGAAGGATCCACTGCTCTGCTGCTGCTGCTGCCGCCGCTGCTGCTGCTGCCGCCTCTGCCGTGCTGCTCGTTGTGTATATGTATATGTGTGTGTCCGTGTGGGTGTGTGTGTGTGTGTGAGCGAGCGCGCGCGCGTGTGTGTGGACGCCTGATGAAATGAAATGCCAGGATTGGGCTACCTCCAGGGAGAACCTCTCCGTCCTATAATGTGAGCCAGCCAGGAGCACTGTGGGATCAGGGAGAAGCTGCATCCATCAAGCGACGGGCCTCCGGAGGACCAGGCGTGATCCAACGGGAGGGGAGATCTCACACACACAC
>JAJHUR010098985.1:877-13002 GCA_027495735.1 Lutjanus campechanus | reverse complement strand
TAGTAAACAGCTGTGATGATCTGTCAAGGTGGATTTATGTCAGAACTGAGGACAGGTGACGTGGTGCGCAAGGACCTTTTTATTTCTGCACTGAATTGAAAAAAAAAAGCTAAAAAAAGCATTTAGTTTGTACACTCGTTTCTGCAGATAAGGGACATATTTTTGACATTGTCCAATGTCCTCAAACATCAGGAAATCATCAAACATTAAATGAAAGAAATGTACAAAAAGATTCCCTCATAACCATAAATGTATTAACAAAACCAAATAAAAAAAAAACATCTGCTGGGATGTATGACTGGATTTAATACTGTGCAAAATTCATCTCTAATATTGAAATGGCATTCAGTCAGTCAGTGGCAGAGGAGGAATGATGTGGAAAATAACTGATCTTCCACAGTCTCATATTGTCCACATTCACATCAGACAGTCCAAAACAACAACAACAAAAAAACAAAAAACAAACAAACAAACAAAAAAAACAGGACAAAAAACAAAAAACTAAAATAAAAGGCAGTTCAGGATTGCAATTCCATATCTACAAAATCTGCATTTTAACAACCTAGCTATGTACACTGTACAGAGATTTAAACACAAACATACATCTTTTACAAAGAAAAAAGAGCTGCATGCCTGAACGGATCAGGCAGATTATAGTACAATACAGTGACGATCTGAAGCCGTCAGATCTGTCCTGGAGGACAGATGGAAACTAAGCCATTAGTGACCTGGATAAGGGTTTGACTCCTGTCTGCAGTCATGGTGAAGATGCTACAAAGTAGCAGAAACACTGGAACGCAATGCTGCAAAAAACATGTCTGCTCAGCATTGCTTTTCTGGGAATAAAGGTGTGACGACATTAAACAGGAGGGTGGGGGGAATAAAATATGGACATCACCTCAGGCTTACAGCCTGTTGCAGTTGGTGCATGTCAATTATTTTTGCCAAAGATTTCCAACTCTGCAGTGGCATTTAAGGTGGCCTTTACAATGTCTTTTCACCTTGACTGAACAATTAACATGACATACTGCCTCTAAGTCTTGCAGGATTTCAGAACATAGCACAAGATGTCAAAATGTGAAAACATCATGGAAGGCCAACACCAAATCACGAGTACAGTTCCACAAAATAAAATAACTGATGTCAAGAGTAGACATGTTGTGTTTTGTTGCTACAGTATAACATTAATTTGCAAAATTGCAGAGTAGAAAGAGCAATACTTCCCTGGTGAGGTTAAAGTAAAGACGTAAAGCTGCATACATTGAAAGTACTCATGCAAGTGAAAGTACCTCAAAATTGAACTTAACTAAAGCACTTCAGAAAATGTACTTAAAAATACTTTCTTACTGCTTTTAACAGCAGTTGACAACATTTGGTAATGACATAAGAGAAGAATAAATTAATCTTGGTATCAAACCTCAAATTTAACCCCTCTCCAGTTCAGTCTAAAATAGTTAGATAGGCAATAAAAGTTGGTAGCTTGTTAGCCTGTCTGTTATTAGAATGAAATATTGATCAAATGGTAATAGTCTTTAAAGACTAAAGATCAGTCCTGGGTCTTATCTTTAGATAAAGTAATCAATTTGTGATTTCGGGATAACAGGCCTTGAATACATTAGCAACTACAGCAGCTTTTGGCAAAACTCGGTACAAAAAATGAAGCTGGAATGGCTGAGATATCATGGCTTGATTTTTGGGGGCAAAGGAGCAAGCACATTAAAACAAATAAAGGGCTTTTTGAAATGTGGCCACAACACTGTTTCATAGTTATTCACCAGCAAGGTCATACTATTTTACAAAGACTGTACAAGCTTGGAGCATTACAAAGTTTACAAATCAAGGAGGAAAAAGGAAAAATGGGGATTTTGTGTCTTTTTTAGAAATAAGTGGTCTGATGGGCTTCTGTGAAGGAGCAGGGCACCAAACAACCCTTTCACTTACATGATTGTCCCTTCTCGTTGTCTAATTTTCTCTATCGCATCTGTAAATTTCAATCTCTTTTGGATTAGTCTTTCTCATTCACATCCTCTGCACCATTCTTTTTCACATTACAAATGACTCCCTACTGGAACAGGAAGGACACTTCTGATTGTTCAGCACAGCAGGGACAGGACTGACAACACAGCTCGTTGTTCATGGTAAAACTTAACACTCCCATGTCTGGACAGAGTTGCGTGTGACGACAGTAGAACAAGTGAAATGTGGTCTTAAACGTGTGGTTTTAAGGTCATTGTTATTGTCTGTGGTTGTAGCAGTACCTAGCATTGCTGACCAAGCATTTCTTCCCCTGTGATAACAGCAGCTTGTGCATCTCCTGCCATTGGCACCATGTTTGCTCCTTCTGGCCCATTATACATCCCACAGCATCCCTGTACTGGTCCATCAATCACACCTCAGTCTGTTGCTGTGAGTCAGTGATGATAGTCACCCCTCGACGAAGCTCGTCCATACTGTCAAAGTCGCTGCTGTGTTCAGAGTCATCGAGCCCGCAGGGGGCTGACATGTCCGAGGCCGATGATGCACCAACAGACAGTCGCATATTTAGCGATACGGAGTCGTCAGTGTCCCCGTTTCCTGGGGTTACCCCACTCACTGAAGTGCTGAAGTCCCCATGGGGTGCCTCCCCAAGGGGCAGCTGGTGTGGAGGCAGGTACTGGCTGGGGTGAAAGTGTGGTCTGGCATGCTGACGGCCAGTGCTGCCAGAGCTCAGGGTGCTCTCCTTGGAGACTGGCGGGTTGGCGGGCATCGGCGTGTAGGCCTCTGAAAAGTCCTCGCCTGTGGGCAGTGGAGGTGGCAGTTGGTCTTGGCTCAAGAATTCCTCTTCGTGGGGAGGGGGGTAGTCACTGTCGATGTCATAGCCCCCCAGATAGTAGTCTGACTCCAGTTCACGGGTGCTTCCTCCAAGGCGGGGGGCTGAGCCTGCTATATCGCTGCCAGGACCTGCTTCATAGCCCGGCACCTCTTCGATGTCTGACAGCCTGGTGCTCGGCATCCAGTCCGACGTGTCCCAGTGATATGCTGGACAGTAGAAGGGAAGATTGTTAGTAACCATTTGGACGGTGAAAATAAGAGTCAAGTGCCCCCCATATGGCAGAGCAAACAAACTAGTTTCCACTGTGTGGGGCTGTGCAGCAGACATGCCTTCAGGATGCACCAGGCACATTAGACTCAGTAACATCAGCCATACACAGAGGGTCTTGAAGGTCAGGTACATGACAAGGCACAACCTGCACAGGAACATGTTAGGTCTTTGAGGGTGTGTAACATGCACAACAGGAGCCATTGAGGGTCAGGGTCACAGGAGTCACAGCATGCTGAGCTTCATGAAGAATTGCAGCACTGAAGCCATGTTGACAGGCTCAAAAACACAGCAACATTTGATTCTGGATGTTAGAGGGATACATCAAACATCTGGTAGATTTTCCTGTTGTAGCAAAGTGATAAAAAAAAAAAAACATCCACACATTTTCAGTGGGTTGTTGGCTCCGATGCACCGTTACCACTCCACTTACACTCTATTATGATACTTGTATATGCAATATGAATACAGTAATTAAGTATATAATTAAGCAGCTTAGTAGCTGCATCCCATTTCAGCAACCACAGCAAGACTATCCTCTTCAGAAGTCTGGCAGGATTGATTGTTGTAATGTCAGTGTTTAATAGGTTTAATGGGTTGTTTTAGTAGGCAGTGGCAAAAAACTAGGGCATACTGGGCATGTCATTCTGCCTGAGCAGAGGATCAGTAAACACACATATGACTCATTTTGGAAGAAAAAGACAATGATATTTAACTACTATTTTTTTTTATCATAGCATAATGTATATGTATGAGAGATTCCAACAGCCTACCATCCGTTATTGAGGAACATGTCTAGACTAGGAAATGGTATGCCTGACTTCCATATTTGTATCCAAGTGGTCCAGTATTTATGAGGCATTTACTGGTGACAGATGACCACCAAAACACAAAAAATGGTAAGTGTCACATGATTTTCTCATTTTGTAAGTTGATGAAGACTAACCCAAGGCAGCATAAAAAAGTGACAGGCAAGCAATGGATTTTGGGATCATGCACTTTTATATTACGGTACATTGGTTGCCTCCTCCAAATTCAAACATGACTGCATTTCTTGCCTCAGGGCCTTTGGAATGGGAGAGACTTGTTGACCCATTAGAACATATTATATCTTACGCTGAAGGAGTGTACATCAGATGGGACTCACTTAGGGTATGCTAGGGTGTTAGCATTGAGCACCGGAGCCAACAATCTGCCAACATAGCATTTTTGGAGGTTTCAAGGACAATCTACCAAAAACTCTGCAGATGACTTCAACTGAAGGCAAATTAAATTGAAGAGCAAATGGTAAATGAAGTTCATAAGCAATGACAAATAAAACAAAAAGAAATCCATGCATCAAAGATGAATGTAAAGGAAGACTGAGGCTGTGAAACGTCATCGCACACTGGTACAGAACGGTACCATCACTGGGCTGGAGAACAAAGTCCAAACAAAGTGACACGGTGGGATGCAGTAAGGTGACCGTGGCAGGCAAAAGTAGTTTTGGGGTGGGTGGGAGGAGTAGGAGTTACGGCACAGTGAGTGGGAGGGGTGGGAAAGCATATCAAATCACACACACAAAAGCGCACAAAACGGGGAAGTAGAAAGATACAGCGGGTAGACAAAACAATTTAAGTCACAATGAAAAGTACTGATTTAAGATTTGAAAATGGAAAAGATGGTTTACTATTGGTCAACAGCGGAAATTTTCACTCAGTGCAAGTGTTTTGCCCATTACTTATTTCACCCCTGTGAGTAGGTCTGCAGAGTGCGGTGATGAATTGATTTCTCTCCAAAATCTTGCTGTCAAAGGTGGATCATATTTGGTTGGTTTTTGTTGCTAATTAGCAGCAATTGTCAGTTTTAAAAATCTCTGGAAATCAGCACCGAAAGTACCTGAATACAGTCTGTGGTCCAAATTAATGCATGAAAACTAAATGTGCTCCTGAGCGGAAAGAAAGAGATTTGAAAGTTGTGCAGCCAAACCAAAAACCCAAAAGACTCGGGACACATGTGAGACAGCTGCTGCAACAAAAACAAGGCATTTTAAAAGAGAGCTATGCCTTTGGGGCCCATTAATATCCACAACAAATTACATGGAATTCTGCTTATTAGACATCTTGTCAGGGACAAAGGTGTTTGTTAAGTGGATGTTTTGGCCTGATGCTGACACTAGGAGAAAGGTCAGGGGGACAATATCATATTCAATGGAAATCTGGCAGCGACAGCAGGACAGAAAAGATGCTATGCTATGCTATACTGTTATTTAATATATACTGAAATTCATTAAACAAAATTTCTCCAACACCTAGACAAAAAACAAAACAAAAAACAAGGATATGACAAAATTTACAGTATATATTTTGTTAAATTAAAATGAATGTTAATTGACTTACAGCCTAATATGACCCACCTTTTTAGCTGTAATACTTTTACTTTTTATTGTTGTCATTGGGTGATTATTATTTTGTATACTCGCCGTAGATAGATAGACAGACAGATAGATAGATAGATAGATAGATAGATAGATAGATAGATAGATAGATAGATAGATAGATAGATAGATGAGGAATGGTAAGGGAATGGGGGCTGGTAGTCACCTCTGTTGTAGGTTTGACCATGGTCCATAACTGACACTGTCAGATGGAAGAACAACATAACACAGAGGTCTTAAGCATTGGATCATGAGTTTGTTGTTCTAAATGTACAGGATTGAAGGATATTTCCCTTGACTTCTCAGGTGATGTTTTGGAGCTAAAAGTTTGATCAAGCACCTCATTATTTTACCCAAGATAAAACAATGACTATACCATTCACAGTTCACAATTATCTCAAACTCATGGAAGCTGCAGTTGTTCTGGAGACTGAGCTCGCAAGATATATCAAAGCATAAATCGTGCAACCTGGTATCATGCCAAAGCAGGAAATAGACAATTCCACTGTGACAGTGTTACGTTTTGCTTTGCTGAGGTGTGAAAAGTACACACATTTTCATTCCATGCTCAAGTTAGCAATAACACATATGCATTGTCCAGTTGGACTAGACTTTTCAAAATAAAGTTTTAGACACCAAAGCTACTTGGTTTGGGTAAACAAAATGGTTTGGGTGGTGGAGGGGTTTGTATGTCCCTGTGATCCTGGGAGTTGTCTTTTCTTGAGCAATAGCTGATGGGAGGCTCTTCCAAGGAAAATTGGTTCTAAGGGAGGGGTCAGACTAAGAGCAATTTGAAGAGCAACAGAACCTTGCCGGGAACAGGGAGACCTGTGCCCTCTCCTGGACCCAGGTCTGGGAGGGGAGCTCACTGACAAATGTCTGGTGGCAGGGCCTGGCTCCATGGGACTCAGTTGGGCACAGCCTGAAACACAGCCATGGAGTTCCCACCCTGTGGAGACTTCAACACTCACGTGGGCACCAACAAAGAAACTTGGAAGGGGGTAACTGGGAGGAATGACCTGTCTGATCATAAACAGAGTGTCTTGTTATTAGACTACTGTACTACTCATGGATTGGCCATAACAACACCATGTTTGAGCATAAGGCTGTTCAGAAGTATTCTTGATACCAGGACACTTTAAGCCAAAGGTTGATGATCAACTTTGTGGTCGTACCATCAGATCTGTGGCCATATGTCATATATATGGAGAGAAGCAGAGCTGTTAACTGATCACCATCTGGTGGTGAGTAGGATCAGATGGCGTGGAAGGCTGTCAAACAGACCAGGTAAATCCAAATATGTTGTGAGTTTTAAGTGGGAATGTCTTGCAGAAGCCCCTGTCCATGAGGTCTTTAACTGCCTCTTCTGGAAGAATTTCATGTGCATCCTGGGGAAGGCTGGGGACATGGAATCCAAGTGGCACATGACCATTGCAGAGGTGGCTAGTATAAGCTGTAGTCAGAAGGCTGTTGGCAGCCGCAACCAAAGAACTTGCTGGTGGACACCAGCAGTGAAGGAACTTTGGATTTGGAGCCTTTTGGATTTGGTTTGATATGGCCCAGGAATGCCTTAGGGTTGTCTAGGACTCCCTGCTTAACATGCTGCCAAAATAGGAGGATCAATAACTACTTCCCAATAAACATTGATTATTTGCCACACAGGGAACTGAATCTCATGTGAAAGTTCTGAGTTTTACCGACCCATCCTCCCTGGCCTCCTCCATATGTCAAATTCCTTGCTCTTTATACTATGTGCAGCTTCATACTTTTCACATCTAGCTTTGCAAAACGTGATACTGACACATTATCGTCTGATGGACCAGGGGGGTCATTACATGCTTTGTCATGAGACTGGGTCGTGTGTTGATGATAGTGCTCTTGTTTGCGTGCATGTCACAGCTATCCATGGAGCTCCAGTTCTTTTTTATTGTTCCTCTTCTGGCTCCTCTCTTGAAGCATTTTCAACATGAATGTATGTACTGTATCTTTGCCTCAATTTGCACCACATAGAGCAAATTTGCCTTTGTGCCCACTAACTTTGTATGCATTTTTGCAGCGTGTAACATTTGGTTTGCTTTCTGTCTAACATCCCATTAGGGAAAAGGACAAGCGGCATGGCTGGCTGTACAGTGACTGACTTGGACACTGGAGTCTATGGTTTGCATCTGACATTGACAAATAACCTACATTGGTTGTTTCTGCTATGAGGACTTGTTGTTGATCTTAATATGGTTAAAATGATGAGGTGCTCAAGTTTTACTTTGTAGCACAGTGGAAGATGCTGATTTAACAAAGAATATGAACAAAATATATTGACAGAAAGGGCCATTTTCATGTTTAAGCTTTTCACAAAGAACAATGAAAGACTCACTCACTGATTAAGACTGCCTGAGGGATTGAGATCTGTTGGAACTAACCTCTGACAGTGAGAATGTGTAAGAAAGGAGAAAAATAATCTGTAAACAGAAGTCTTGACATCAGTCTAAGTACAGTGCCCAGGAGGGTTCACTTACTGAAAGATACAGAAGGTAACACACAGTGAGTGTATGTAGCTTCCCTATATAACTGAAGACACCTCTTTCAGAGGTCAACACACACTACAATAACAAGACTGAGATAAGAGAAGAGTGGAAGAGTGAGATGAGAGACACAAAGGGGATGAGACATGGTACCTTCACTTTCGATTGTGTCGACTGCATCATTGACCAGTCGAATGACGGTCACTATGGAGGCTTGTGGAGGAAAAAAGGAGGAGATAAGTTTTGAAATACAGTCATTCAAAGTGAAAAGTGCTTGTCATGGTGTTAGTCAGGGGTCACCCCTCACACCTCTAGCATTACTACTGCCAGTCCTGTCTGCAGAGAGGACTACCTGGGCCGCTTGCACCACATTCAAGACTTCTTGATGATTTTGGGGGGATTTTGGGGGCAATTTGCAAACAAGATTCTTCACATATATGGAGATATATTTTAGGTTAAAAAATAAAATAAAATCAGCAAAGAAAACAGACAAACAAAGTACCTTAACTCACAAATGCAAAGAAAGCCATGGGAGAAAAAAAAAAACAATATTAAAGCACAAAAAAACAAAAAAACAAAACAAAAAAAAACACCTGTACATTTCTACTATTTGCCAGTTTTGGACAGACCTTATCTAGTGACACCAGTCAGACTTTAGCAAGGAATGACAATGGCTGAGGCAATATTCACATATTGAATCAACTGATGATCAGGACCAAAAATACTTTTTGATTGTGATAGAAAGTAAAACAATGAATGGCATGGATTGCAAATAAAACTAATGGATGATGCTATGTAAAAAAATAAAACACAAAACCAAGCACCAGCATGAAGGCCACGACCACCAATACTACTCTGTGAAGCAGACACAACCCCTTACGGCTAAATTCCACCAGGCACGGCTGCATCACATTACAACTGTGTCACGTCAGCCAGAGCTGATCGCAGCCATTCTACACAATGCTTATGATTCCACCAGCAGCGCCTCGGCAAGTCCCAGAAGCAGATCTCCGCTCTGCCCTGCTTCAAATACACGCCGAGTCTACTTTTGACGGATGCTGCATCAATCAGCACAGAGCAGATTAAATGGGCAGGAAGTCAGAAACAGAAAAGGCAAGGAGAATCCAGTTAATTTTCAAAATAAAAGACCCCGTGCAGACTCACAATTATAAAGACAGACAGAAAAGAAACTATTTAACCAAGTAGCCTGCTTATCCACGCTAGAATCACAAAGAGCAAGAAAGAGGACTTAATCAACAAAATCTGAGCAAACAATTTGAGCAGTAATCAAGCCAGCAAAACGGTCTGCTGCTGAAATGCTTCTGAAACACTGCTGGTGGGGGCTTGCAGCTGTGTGGAGGACAGATCAGAACCGTGGCGTAGATGCGCCGTGCTTGGTGGAATCAACCGGTTAGCCTCTTCCAGATCACTTACAATGATGCTGTTGTGAGATCATTATAATGTACAGTTGTGAGAAAATGTTTGTTAAACCTTGGGAATTCATTCCTGTGTTATACTGCAAATAGAAAAAACATGCAAACATACATGACTAAACATCTAAAACATCTAAACAATGCACTGCTCAATCTTCATTTCATAATATGTTAACTTTGGACAGAAGTGACAACACATTGTTGAGTTTGCTGCTCTTAAAGCTTCACCAGTAGTGGTGCTAAAAATATTTTTTTTCATGTATTTTTAGACTGTTGACTTGATAGCCGACTGTGTAAGAACAGACAGGAAACGCAGGGAGAGACATGTTAGGTTTCTGTGGTGCATTAAAAAAATTAATTTATCCTATGGAATGACCATGGGGTCTCTAAAATCAGAGGTTTTGGCCCTGAACATAAATGTAATCTGTCGATTCAAGTATCAGAGATAACCTGCTCATCCTTTGGAAACCATAAATATCCACAGTGAAGTTTATGCAAATCAACCTTTAACATACTACTATTCTCCAGCTGCTTTCCTGTCTGCACTTGTGTTCTTGTGAAATATCATCACGATTCAAATACTGTCCCAGTTCCAAGTCATCCCACTCTTATGAGATTGGACTTGTACATTTTACTTGTGTTTAGTGAATTACAAACTTGGCATACTGGTTTGGAGCTATGTGTTGGGGTTTGCATCACATTGTCTATCTCATTGCCTCTCTTTTCTCTTTGTTTGTTCATTTTTCTAGACCATTTACACTACAGGAACTTAACAAACTGTGATTTAAGGGTAACTTAAGGTGGAGCCATTGTCACATGTTCTGTTATTGTTTCCACTGTAGGACTACTACTCCCATTTGGGGTAAGTACAAATGTGTGCGCCACTCAGGAGTTGGTATTCAATCCAACTTCTGAGTAGTCTCAGGGGAAATAAAAGCAACAGCTGGCTCGCAACAACACAATTAATTAATTACCCAGGACACGTGCTTAGATAGCCTCTACAAGGGAGTGTTTTTCAACATATGGTGATCATCAGATTCAGAAAACTCAACATGTGAATATACAGTATTCTGCATTTGTCTTCAGTAGCCTGGGTGGGAGCTGGTCCGAGTCTCAGGGACTAGTATGTGAGCAGCCTCACTCTGTCCCGGCTGCTGTGGATTTCAAGGACGGCAGTGTGAGCAGCCCCACTCTGTGCCCGGGCTCTATGGCCGGGTCGCGGTGCTCTCTGCCTCGCGGATCTGCAATTGACCGCCGATGTTTTCATGATACATAACATCATCTACTTCTTCTGCTGTTCAATTTCAGCAGTTCTCTTCTTCTTCATGTGACATTTTTTTGTCAGATGATCTGTCACAGTGTTCCCTACCAGCCAGCAGTGAAAACAAACATGTTGTTGCCTTTTCAATGATATATCCAGAATATTCTGGTGTGTAAAACACAAGGCAGATCCTTACAGATTCATGTGAAGCTCTCAGATCATTAAGTTCTTGTAGTGGAAAAGATCTATTATTGTACTCCCTTCTTTTCTGTGCCTTCATGCTTTCAGGCTTATCCCTGCTTCTTTTTCCTCTCTTACTCTCCTGCACGCTCTCAGCTACACGTGGGCTCTCTGTGGCCATTCCTGCTGAAGCTAATTGACTGATTCCTCCAGTACTTCTATGTGACTTCTATTTGTTTTGCAGCAAGTGCATGAAAATTTGATTCGTTTTGTCCTCTTCTAGTTCTACATCACTCCAATTACGCTTTTATTCTAACTCAAGAGATATTTACGATTTCAGGCTTAGACTGGAACTGCTCAAGCAATTTCTTCAATATTAAGAAATACAATGTAGTCTTACTGATTTATTCAGATCTTGTCTGCATTTTTTGACATGGATTCACTAAAGTAGAGGCAAATATTTCAGAAATCTGCAGTCCAAATAATTCACCAACAATCAAGACTGAAGGATAGCACAGTTTTTGCATGGGTATAGATGAGGAAACACAAGAAAGAGACGTACAGCATAGCCAAGTAATAAACAAGTAAACAAAGCATATTAAAATGAGCACATTTAAAAGAATGAAAACCCTGTGGATCAAGGAGAACTCTGAGGATCCTGAACCACTCTAGCTGTGGGTCTGAGTTGTGTGTCTTACCATTGTCATCGCAGGAGTCGGACTGGAAGGAGCTCAGTGACTGGACCTCTGAGTTACTGCCTTTGTTGCTTCCTGAAAAACACGTTACTTCCTCTGCCATGTCGACCATCTTACCTATAGGAAGAGGTCAGGGAGTCAGGAGGGCCACGTTCCATTAAAGCAATATTCCACCTTGTTAGAATAATCCACTCAGTATGTACTCACCACTATGCTGATGTGATGATGGGTGAAGATCTTCAGTTCACAAAACAATCCTGGAGTTTTAGGAGAAACAGGGTAGCAGCCTCATCCAGTACAATGCCAGTGAACAGTGACCACGGATAAAACAAAAGAACACAAAACAAACACAAAATGTCTCCATCCTGCTTGTGTGGTGTAATCCAAGTGTCCGCGAGCCGCAAAAGACGCCATTTACGCCATGTTTTTAGCAGAAATGTCAACTGTAGCATGTTTTTGAGTGTGGTCTAGACCTACTCTATATGTAAAGTGTCTTGAGACAACTTTGTTGTGAATTGGCGCTATATAAATAAAATCTGATT
>JAJHUR010098984.1:949-21637 GCA_027495735.1 Lutjanus campechanus | reverse complement strand
TCAGTCCATTCGAAGTGACGGTCGGTCGGGAGGCGGGGCCTCAGCAGATCAGGGCCTGGGGTCCTGGCCTGGAGGGAGGCATTGTGGGTAAACCTGCGGCCTTTGTCGTGGAGTCTGTCGGCACTGATGTCGGAGTGCTGGGTGAGTCTCTGATTTCCTTTCAAACCAGGTTTATTATCAGCGTTTACCCCCATCAAACCGTCTTTTATTAGACCCTTATAGAAACTTTTTAGTTAGTGGTTGAATAAAAGAAGAAGTAGTACTCACTGTGGAGTCACTCGTTGGTTTTGGGGACTTTCGTTTTGAAGCCTATGGCTGCTGACATCTTGTTTTTTTGGAGCCAGAAGTGTCCATATTTAGACGAGAGGGTCGAGCTGGAGGTCGCTGTGGTAGTCAGGTAGCCACGCCCTAAATTATACCCTGTCTATTGTCTATTTTATTCTAAATGGGACCAGAATTTACTAAAGGAACATCATCCTGTGGAAGAAGACCATAAACTCATTAGGAAACTGTTTATTGAGGTCGTAAATCAAGTGAGAAGTCGGGTTATTTTGCCATAGACTTCTGTTCAGTTGGACTCATTGTTGCAACCAGTGGAGTCGCCCTCTGCTGGCCATTAGAGAGAATGCAGGTTTAAGGCATTGGCTCGACTTTTCAGACCACAAAGCTCTGTCCACTTCTCTTTAATTGTCTGTGGTTCTGAATCAGTATCTGCAGTATTTTGGATCAAACATCAGGTGAAAAAAAAACAGTGGGACAGTGTGGCATCCACAGATGTCTTCCTGAGGGGGAGCAGGATTTTAAACGGGAGTCAGATTTGATAAAATGCTATCAAACAGTCTAATCGGACCTGCTGTTTGTTCAGGTTTTGCCATTGAGGGACCGTCCCAGGCTAAAATCGAGTGTGAGGACCAGAACGACGGGTCATGTGATGTCCGCTACTGGCCGACAGAGCCCGGAGAATACGCCGTCCACGTCACCTGTGATGAAGAGGACATCGAACACAGCCCCTTCATGGCCTACATCGTCCCTGACAACAACGCCAGTAACCCAGATAAGGTCGGTAGTGCTGTGATTGGCCCATCAAACCTGGGTTCAGTCATATGATGGATACGATGCTACTCGATCCAAATACTGAAGATCTTGGTTCAAAATTATTAAAGTTAGGAGCCCGAATTACTGAGGTGATAAGGATGAAAGTTTAACTGTAAGAGCAGCTTTCAGAAAGCACTTACATTAGCACAAAACACAGTAGAATGCAGCAAAGAAGGGATTGGATTTTGTTTATTTAATCTGCTTTATTTTACTTGACATGGATCCATTAACATGTGCATGGATTGGTCTCCATCAGACATCTCTAATGATTCATACTGGTTTTCTATCTCTAGGTCCAGGCTTATGGACCAGGACTTGAGAAGACCGGCTGCCTGGTCAACCAACCTGCCGAGTTCACCGTCAGCGCTAAGGATGCTGGGAAAGGACCTCTGAAGATCATGGCTCAGGTAAGACGCAGAAATCCTGCCCTAATCAATCAATACAGACATAATGGATGTGTTCAGAGATGCTCACATTTGTGTGTGTACAGCTTTCTCTCTAAGGTAAAGTTCTAATTTCTCAAACCTCCAAACAAACATTTGTATGCAGCCACACAAAAAGTCTCGGATAGACCAGAACGTTGTTATTTAATAAAACATGTCAGCAGTAATAGAGAGAGAGTTTGCAGGAGTTCTTCTCATTGACTTTTGTATCTGTTTCATGAAGCTTTGACCACCTTCTTCTGTCTCTTTGTCAGGACGCAGAGGGACTTCCTGTGGAGGTGAAAGTGAGGAGTAAAGGTGACGGGCTGTACACCTGCTCCTACACGCCCAACTCCCCTCTCAAACACACCGTGGCCGTCGCCTGGGGAGGAGTCGGCATCCCAAACAGCCCGTTCAGGGTAAGCAGCCGATCACAGCTCCCTGTTAAAACAGGAAGTGATATCCCGCTCAAATCCAAGGATCCGGTTGAGGCAGAGAGTGTGAAGGTTGTCCAATCAGAACCTTTAGTTAAGGCAGGAAGCATCAAACTTGTCCAATCAGAGCCAGAGGAAAGTTTTAAGATGCTGCAGTCCAAAAGTGAAGATGCGAAAAGTAAAACTAAGAAGCTTCTGATTATCATCACTACATACACTGAGGAGAGGTACATCAATCAGATCATTTAAACTTTGGACAGAGCCAAGCTAGCTGTTTTCCCCCTTATTTCACTTTTTATGCTAAGCTAGGCTAACCACACCCTGACTCCAGCTCCATACTTAAAGGTGCAATGTGTAAAATATGACCAAATGTTAAAAAAAACATGGACGAACATTATCCACATAATCTCAAGAACTAACAGTTTTGACATTGTGCCACAGACATGACAGAGGATGTATTGTGTTGCAGAGATTATCTACTGAAGTTAGCATGCTAACCAGCTGGCTCCGGCCCACCCTGTCTTGTAATACCACTTTGTACCAAAGGGGACAGTAGCCTGGTTCAGTTGCCTGTGGCATAAACATAAATATTCTTCCGGTGCGTCGAGCTGCAGGTCCGGCCAGACTCCCGTCATGGTAGGGCCACAGGCTGCAGGGCTAGTTAGGGGTTTCTCTGGTGATGTGCTGCCCCCAGTTTGTTTGGTGTTGCCTTCAACAGGTGGCCATATTTTACACATTGACCCTTTAAATCACAGACCTGAGATTAATATTTATCTGTTTACTCTTATAAACAAAGTGAAAAAGTGTGTATTTCAAAACGTTGAAATCATTCTTCAAACAAACTAAAACTTTTATCAAAGACAGTGCCAATATTAACAAAACTAACTAACTATAGTTAGCTGGCAAAGAAACTGATAGACTGCTACCCAAAAACATCTGTGATGAAATGATCATTTCTAAGTCAAAAACCAAGCCTGCAGTTTGCTGAGGAGTAAAACATTCTCAGATTTTGTTGCCTCCGTCTCAGAGGGTTTGTCATGTGGCATGAAGCCATTAGCTCGACTGAACTCAGGTTGGTTGGTTGTTGGTTTATTTGCCAAAGCGTTTTTTACATCTAAATGTTAGTTTGTGATTTCTACTTAATCTCTGACCTGCAAACTTGACTTGAACTTTGTCAGACTTGAATTTAAAATCATTTTCTGATATTAAATTGACACTAACATGTAATTAACACCAGGCCTATGTTTTGTTTTTGTTGTTGACTGAAGAAATATGACTGCCTATCACTAATGTCCAGTATATGATCAAAAATGAAGTTACAACTAACAAACTCTGTTGTGATTGATACATTTACACATCTTAGATGTAGTATAATCATTAACCTCTGTCTGTGCACTGTAACAACCTTTGGTTTGTCTTTTACAACCTCACTTTGAACCTCACTAATTATAACTTTTGAAAAAATGTGATTATTTAACCAAACTTGTTTTTACCAAAGGTAACTTGGTGACAATATGCATTAACCGGTCTCTTCTGCACTGTAACCACTCTCCATGCACTGTAACTCACTTTGCTTTTTGTATTTTTTAACACTTTTTGGTTGAGCCGCACCCGAACTTCACTAATCTGAACCTCTCTGATCCAGACCACAAATCAGTGAAGAGTTTTTTTTCTAAACCACTACCCGATCTGATACTTGTATTTACTTAAATGTTGATTAAATGTGTGTCTGACACACTGAAATAACAGCTGTAGATACTTAATCTCTTTATTAGATAGAGTGAGCTGATGAGAGACAGGAAAGGGGGGAGAGAGGGGGGATGACATGCAGCAAAGAGCCTGGGCTGGAAGTGAAGCAGGGCCACTGTTGTAAGGACTCGGTTTTAATACATGGTGCATGGGGCCCACAAGATGAACTGTCGGGGCACCTTATTTCTTCCAGCCGCTGGCTTGGAGAGCGAACACTAATCAGATGACAGACAAGTTTAATTTTTGCCTGTTCAGATCCATTTAAATATTCCCTTTCCTGATCCGTAGGACCACCTTCAGACAGCTCTACTTTAAACACAGGCAGGGTTCTAATTACACATAAAATATACATAATTATGTAATGGATGTAAAAGACACTGATTGAAACATAATGTGTTTGCCAAAGTAGTTTATTTTTTCTAAATAATTTTGTTTTCGTCATACAAAAACATGCCTAACAATACAAAACATAATGGCGGGCCAGGGGCCAAAAGTATTACATTGTTAAGATCCCAACTGGTACTGAGATCCCAAGTTTCCTTAAGTGACTGACTTCCTGCACAAGTCTTTTTTTTTTTTTAAAGAAACATCTGGCGGCCAAATCAAACATGATGGTGTGCCAACTTTGGACTGCAGGCAGCTCTGAGTTAGAGTGTTTAAATAAAATTTCCCAACAGTGATAGCTAACTCGCCAACTTACACGATTATCCGTTTATGCTGGTGGGAAGCCAATGAGGGATCACACCCTTGTTGCTGCACTCGTAGTTCCTATTGGTCGATCAGGGTGCCTGCACAGAAGCGAGTGGGAGTGGGAGTGTCACGCCCTCCGGGTGAAGCTGGTTACAATGAGCGTGTGACACATTAAGAATACAAACATTTATCTTCAACTTTAACTGTTTAACAAGTTGTGAAGCATCAGAGGTTCAGATGAGTGAAGCTCGGCTGTTTTCTTCACAGCGTGTGGTTTGTGTGTGTTTGTTTTTATCAAGTAAAAAGTGTTCCTGTTGAATGAAAACCTTTTCACTTCACGTGTGTAAAATATCATCTATTAGAAGTCAAACATGAATTTATGACGCTGACTTTCTTGAGCCAGATGTGCTGAGACCTTTGGCCCCTGAACTCCTCATTATGTCCTCATTTATAATGATTTCACTAAAAGATTTAAAAATGAGATGACAAAGAAAAGTGTCAACTAAATGATAGAAATAAAAAAAAATAAATGGTGAGAGTGAAAAGGTTTTCTTCTCACAGTTGAGTTATGCACTAACCAGTCTTCTTTGCACTGTAACCACCTTTAATTTTGTTTTGTTTTTAACCACAGTTTGAGGGATTTGTTTGCTTTGTTGTTATCGCTGTCAGGTTTCTGACTTTGTTTATCAGCTGTCTTCCCTTCTCCCAGTTTTTAACAAGATGTTTATAGATGTTTTTCACCCGCTGGGCAAATATGTCGCATGAGAAACTTTCAATGGGCCTCAGATTTGTCTGGATATGTGTTCGTTTGCTGCTCAGGAATTTATGATGATGCCAGCAGGCTTCATCAGTGGGTGAAGACATTTCTTTACTTGTGTTGAGATGATGGCGGTACACAGTCCGAGAGGTATAAGATAGAAGAGGCTTTTCAAGTGTTTGGATCTGGACACTGCTTCATATTTGTACAAAGCTTTTCCTTGCATTCATATAAAAAAAAAAAAACAGCATTCTTAAATAAAATGGCACCAATATAATCTTAGTTAGTAGGCTTTGATGGGTCACAAGTATTCATACTGGTTCATAAATCCTTCCAACTGGTCGAGGGAAGTTTGTACTTTGTAAAAGTACAGTTCCAGGTTCGGAGCTGATGTCACTGTGATGATTCAGCAGGCTTGTTGTGAGCTGCAGCAGCCTGCAGGCCACCTGGCACCGGCTGCACCTTTCTCCAGCTTTGGTGTTGATACAGGAGATGGATAGAAAGCAAACAGTCACACCCAGCTCTCAGCGCTGCTGGGAACACGCAGCAGTGACACATTTTCATTGAAAATGAGAAGGCAAAGAATCCCAGTGTGAAAGAGTGGTTCGTGATGGAAACTTGACCCAGCCTGACACGACCCTCGTCTGTCGCTAACATCCACCGCTGAGACGGAAACAACACGTAACTTCAGTGTGTGTGTTGTTTAATTGTGTTGAAAACATAATACTTCACTTTGCTGATGTGGCTTGATTAAATGTAAGTGCTTTGTTTAAAAGCAAGACATTGTAAAGTTAATCGTCTGTTTTGTTTGGAAAAATAAACATATCAGCCACTTTCTCAAACAGACCCAGTCAAACCAGAATTTAATGACATTTTTAGACCAAAATCAATTAACTGCAGTGGAACTGCAGTTACTGAATTAACTTAACTGAGGTAAAGTAGATCTGCAGTGAGTTTTTGTTCAAGTTCGGTGACTTTAATATGTGAATTTGTGCTTTTAAAAGGGGCATTGACCGCAGTCAGTTGTGAGGCTGGGATCAACGGTACAAACACGTCTCGACAACAACAAGATAATTTAGCTTTTGTGCTACAGTACCAGAACAATACATGGTGAAGAGGGCTTGGCAGGCTATTGCAGCTGGCTAGCATTAGCATGTTACTTGCCAGTAATCCGCACAAGTAGTCACTATACAAACCTTCAATAAGCACATCCATGGATGCTCTGCAGGGTTGCCCTTGAGGTTTAAGTGAGATTTATGCTAATGGAAGCCCCTAATCAATCATTTTTTTAATTTTAAAAACAAACCTGGAAGACAGCTGATAAACATGTTTCTGTTTGAGTGAATGTGTAACTAACATGTTGACTGAAACTCACATTAATCATCAGCTGTACTAAAGTCCAAAGTCATTTATATTCACTTAAATCACTAATCAACTTAGACTGGTTTCAAAATAAATTCTGACATTTCATTTAAATGTTTTACTGTGTTGTTTGGTTCATTTGCTTTAAAGTTTGCTGACTTTCACTTTAACCTTTATAATTCTTAATATAATTTTAACTTTAGCGTTAATAATATAAATGTTATTGAAACATGTTTAAAGTTTGACAAAGATGAAAATGCAGAAGTACATATAACT
Source organism: Lutjanus campechanus (assembly GCA_027495735.1). Classification (NCBI taxonomy): domain Eukaryota; kingdom Metazoa; phylum Chordata; class Actinopteri; order Lutjaniformes; family Lutjanidae; genus Lutjanus; species Lutjanus campechanus. The sequence goes on along the minus strand of JAJHUR010098984.1, from coordinate 14,852 downwards.
GAAAATCTGACTTTGCTTCTTTTTCAACTGTAATTTTCACCTGAATCTCACAACACAAAAGTGTTGACTTTGACTAAAAACACATCACGATGACCATAGATATCACTACATGTCTACATAAAAATAGCTGTAGTAGCTGTGTGTGTAAACAAAATGATATTTGTGTATTATTTTGTTTTACCAAGGAAAAAACACGCAGTTTAAACAGTGTTTGTGGCTGTTAAACACATGAAAATTCAGTCAAGTTCAATCTTTGATATACTTTGGTAAAACTAGTTTACTGAGTCCACACAGCAGGACCTGTTAGTACTTTAAGTCCCTGGTTTTTGAACAGTTTTGAACCTCATGCTGCACCTCAATGTGCCCAACATGCTGTAAAACAGGTTTTTAGCTGCTATAATAGACAAAACTGGAGCACAATCTTGAAAAATTGATAAAACGCTGGTGATGTTTTTAGTATATCTGGTTTGTTATTGGCCAGTCTTATAAACTGTTATTTTAGGAGTAAAACCACATGGCAGGGTAGATTGTAGATACAGATACAGAAATTGTTGAGTTTATATTAACAGTGTAATGCAGGAAGTTTAACAGGGCACACAGGAGCAGATCAAAATGAGACTTTGTGAAAAATATGAGTTACACTTCTCAGACACATGAATTAGAAATAAATACCGGCCTTTAATACAGGCCTCCTTCAAATAGAGGCATGCTACCTTATGCAGATGAGGTTAATAAAGGCTCCTGTCAGTATTTGAGGAAATACGGCACGTCAAGTTTCGATGTACACATTATTTTAATGCATTTAGGACCACTGGTGAATTGTACAATGTTCATTTTTCCAAGTATCTTAAGCTGGTACAACTTTCAAAAGCTCCTATTCAATTCTTGACTTGTCTTTGTGCTTCCATCCAGGTATAGGACCCCCAAATCAATTAGAAATAATTTAAAAAAATACTCTTATCACAGCTATTATCAGGATTAGAGTGCAATGACTGTTCAGATATGTGTGCAAACAGCTTTCCTATTTAAAATTTCGCCATTCTTCCTGCTCTCCATTCTCCATTCTTACTCTAAACTACAATGAGATGTCAGGTCTGTGGAGTGAAGTCAAGCCATATGAGATACAATGTAACAAAAAAATGTAAATGAAAAAAAGGTTCAAGATTTGCTCAAATAGTGACTTGGGCCTATTTTAATCTCAACTGCTGAAGGTACCAGGCCTTTATTTGAAGCAGGCTTGTATTAGAGGCAGGCCTTTATTTTTAATTCCATCAGGCTGATGAGTAAAATTGATCATATTTTAGTATGAAGTTTTAGGACAGGAATCCTTCAGGCTTTTATTGTGAAACATTTGCAGAAACATGTTGTGAAAACTCACTGAATTTCACGTTTCCCATGCAGCACTTGAACCTGCTGCCATCTTGTGGTGTTTCATTTCCAAAAAGTTTGGCTTAGACAGTAACACATATACACCCGCCCGAACTAAAATTAGACAGTAACACTTAATAATTAAAGAACAAGATGTTGAAAATAACAAGAATATATTGTAGAATTTATTAATATTAATTAAAACAATGTTTTTCCCCTGGCCTATAATTGGGGCTGGCCTTTATTTTTCGTGTTGATCACGTCCCTGGCCATTATTCAAAACAAGGCTTTTATTTGACTACCAGTGTTTATTTAAGAAAAAAACAGTTATATAATAAGTAAGTAATGCATAAAGACTGAAAAGTAGTGGATCCAGGATGGAGCCAGGTGGGACTCCATATGTAATGTTCATTCTTTCTGATGACAAGAGTGCCAAAACCTGATTAACTGCTGCTGTAGTTTAAACATTACTGGATCAGATCAGGAAAATCTCTTTAAATAACATTTTTAAAATGAAAATAAGTGATGTAATTTCCTGTTGCAGGTGGGTGTGGGTAAAGGCAGCCACCCCAACATGGTGAAGGTGTTCGGTCCTGGAGTGGAGAGAACCGGACTGAAGGCTAACGAGCCCACACACTTCACTGTGGACTGTTCAGGAGCTGGAGACGGTAAGAAAGACAACACACTCACACTCACACTCACACACACACACACACACACACACACACACAGAGTAATATCAAGACAGGAAATCCCCACAGACTGTTTTATTTGGTGTGACATCAGTTTCCATGTGTCAGAACAACACACACACTAAAGACATCTACACACTCTACACAAACATTTTACCTTTATATTGTCTGAGTGATTCTAACACACACACACACACACACACACATACCCTGGTATGTCCTGGCGATGATCTCAAGGCAGAAACATCCTGACAGGAAATTCATCACTCTGACCCTCCTGAATAGAGCAACACACACACACAATCACGCTTCTTCATCTACCTGCACAAACCAGGAACAAAAATGCATTAAAGAGAAACTCAACTTTTTAGCTTGCACACGCTCCGTTCACATGTTAAAGAAAAGCCCTCAAATGTGGACACGTTAATGCCTAAATAATTACATATTGCAGTCATCTGTAATCTATAGAACCACTAGTATGTAGCAGAGTGTCCCTGTCAGCGTGGGAACATACGAAATGTAGTGGTATGTGCTTAGTATGTTACATACTAACTCTTGTTTTACTGTACATCGGCTACGTAAAAATATTGTACTTTTTTATCCACTACACATGTAAATATTGTACTTTTTTATCCACTACACATGTTCACAGCTATAGTTATTAGTTACAAGCGACGCACATGGCTACAACATAACATCCAGTAATATTATGTTCCCACGCTGACGGGGACACTCTGCTGCTTGATGAGTACTGTTACTTTTTATATCTTTAGCATGTTTTGCTACTGTATTGCTAGTTTTACTTAAAGCTGTTACAAGGAACTTTAATTTTACATTTCACTTCTATTTGACTATCGTTTTTTATTTCAGAAAATACGGTAATATAGTGAGTGAGTAATACAGTAAAGACTGAAAAGTAGTGGATCCAGTACGGAGCCCTGTGGCACTCACTGTCTCTAATGATAAGTATACCAAAACGTGCTGTTTTAAACATTAAAGCAGTTTTTCCAGCATTGACTACCTCCAAAAATATTGAGCTCTCCAAGTACCACTTAAATGTTTGGTTTAGTGAACACTATAAATGTTATGTGCCTGATCGTGACTTCATAGCAGGCTGATATTGAAGCATTTCACATATTTTATGTATTGTCGTTAGAAATTTTGTAGTGTTTTGATAGTATTATATGTTTTTAAATTAATTTATTTCAATTTTAAAAAAAATATTTCTGATATTCCTTTGTGTGCCATTAAAAGGACCTTGTGTCCTGCACGAGGTGCACATACCACAGTTTGAGAATCGAGAAAAAGAAAAAGAAACGGCAGGGTCTCTGTGGATGCAGGCGCCACCACACACTGCTGGTGGCTCATGGGTGATGATTGAGAGGGATAATTTTTGTGTGACTCCATGCATTGCTCTTTTGGCGTAGCGTAGTTTGCCTTGAAAGGATTGTCATCTAACGAGCTAAATGGACCAATATTGCGTTATCTGAAGTATTACTTTCCCATCCTGTATTGGATTTTGCTGCCATGTGCAGGACAGTTTATCGTGTTTATTATGGAGTACAGTATGAACACACCTGTCTACGTTACACTTCTTCATGCTGTCTGCCCCTCCTGGGCAAACAAACTATGGCTGAACAGGGGAAGGCTGAAGAGAGAGGGAGAGACAGAGAGGAGTTTTCAGATTGTCAGCGGTTGAAGAATGTGACCTGTTTCTGTTGACTGACATAGTTTCTTGCTTCGTTCCTCTCATACAATGAATTCCTGTGTTGAGACTGACAGCTCAGTTCTGCTGCGGGGTTTGTTCTGCATGGTTAGTTCATTGTTTACATTAGAGTCTGTGACAGCGCGCCGTTGTGACATGAATCAATAAACTGATTCAACAACAGAAAACAAAAACACTACAGTGCCCTCTTGTGGCAGTCACACATTTCACTGGTATCAGGTTATTTTCAAATGCAGTCATTTCAACTCTCCTGATTGTCTGAAAACATTTTTTGTTCCCTGTAAGTGAAATTATTCATAAAGAAACTCCAATCAGATCCAATTTGTTTCTAAAGAATTTGTTTAAAAAAAACCTTTATATCTTGGACTCCTGTAAATATTTGTTCTTTGTCATTATTTGTTCTGTTTTGTCATCTTAAAACAAATAACTTATGTTTTTGGTAATTCATTCAGGTGACGTCAGTGTGGGCATTAAGTGTGATGCCAACATGGTCGGTGACAAAGAGGCTGACGTGGACTTTGACATCATCCCCAACGCCAACGACACTTTCACTGTCAAATACGTTCCTCCTGCGGCTGGAAGACTCACCGTCAAAGTCCTGTTTACTGACAAGGTACAACCACGCGCGCACACACACCTGAAAGGTTTGCGGTTTTTAAGTCCCTGGATAGATCTGTGAGGATGCTGGGGGTCTGTTTTGATGAATTTCACTAAATTAAAACTGGAACAACAACGCCTCCTGGCATATGACAAAAAAGTTCATCTTATTATTAAAGAAAGATTTCCAACATTGAAACATTGACTCACAGAACTGATGGACACAGAGAATCCGATTATCATTAAAGACAAAAAGACAAATTTGGCAACAATTAGTCACTCATCTCCCAGATAAGAAGGAACCAAATGTTAATGGCAGTCCAGTGTTGGTGTGAGTAAGACGTAGATAAGGAGGTTTGACACTGTGTTTATATGCAAAAGAAGCATGACAGTACCACATTTTATTATGTTTGAAAATATTGCTTCTCAATAAAAACATTTGAAATGATTATCATCGTGAATTTTCCCACACAGGAAGTCCCACAGAGCCCCTTTCTCGTTAAAGTGGATCCTTCCCATGATGCATCGAAGGTTAAAGCAGAAGGTCCTGGACTGGCTCGTACTGGTGAGGCACATGCACGCACAATCAGGAAGACCCAATGACCAATTTCCAAAATTGTGTTTTACTTTACTTCTAAATCAGTTAAATTATCCGTATCTGTGTTTTCCTGCCTGACTGTTGCACCTTCTCTCTACCTGTGCAGGTATAGAGAGCGGTAAGCCGACTCATTTCACAGTGTTGACCAAAGGAGCCGGTAAAGCGCCGCTGGATGTTTCCTTCTCCTCCCCCGTCAAAGACTTTGACATAATCGACAACTACGACTACTCCCAGACTGTCAAATACACACCTGCACAACAGGTATGTTATTTACTCACATGTACATCAAATGAATAACAGGACAGGAGGTTGTTGTGCAGATACATCAAACATAACCTTTTCAGGGCACCCTTGTGGCTCCGTTGGTAGAGCATCCCCCCACTGAATAAAAGGCCCAAAAAAATAAAACTAAAAAGACAAAACTAACAAAAGAAGTTCACCTATTCAGTAGATACATCAAATACAGACAGTCTTTCCTCTGTGGCTTTTACCAGCTGAACATAATAATATAAAAATGAAAATTAGTGTAATTGTAAGAACAGTAACAGTCAAGTAAACAGTTAACAAAGCCTTCATACCAGGTGCTTTTTAAGTAGAGTAACTGTTGAGATGCTGGATCTTCATGTTGCCTGTGTCTGCAGGGCGAGATGACGATCGTGGTGAAGTTTGGAGGAGACGCCATCACCAAGAGCCCCTTCACGGTCGGGGTCGCTGCCCCGCTGGATCTGAATAAGGTCAACCTGGACAACCTGGACGGAAGTAAGAAATCAGTCTGTCTCTTGGTTCAGCAAGCTTTCCGTCAACTTGACTTGTTAGCAAACATTTGAAATGAAAGTTGTCTCAGTTAATACGTTTTCAGGACACCACACATCCAACAGAGAAAATCAAAGTTTTTGACTGAAGTCTCTCCAAGACATTTTTAAATTGATGAATGTCTTTCAGGAGTGGAGGTCAATCAGGAGCAGGAGTTTTTGGTGGACACCAAGGGTGCAGGAGGTCAAGGTCAACTCGAGGTGGCGGTGGTGAGTTCTGTTTTTCTCTTAGATCAGTATAAGCTTGTTAAGTTTTGTTCTTTTCATTTATACTTAAGTAGAGACTGTGGTGTCAGGTTACCAAGTTTGCGTGTGTTGTGTGTTCTTAGCTGAGTCCCAGCCAGCGGGCGGTACCCTGTAAAGTGGAGCCTCAGCCCGGTAAAGCAGGCGTCAGTCGGGTCCGTTACACCCCCACAGAGGAGGGCGTCCACGCTGTCAACGTGTCCTATGATGGACACCCCGTCCCCGGGAGCCCCTTCCCTGTGGAGGCCCAGCTGCCTCCAGACCCGAGCAAGGTAACCTCAGGATCTGTGGCCAGTTTCACAAAACACCTCAAGTTTTCTCCTCAAGTTTTACACTTAAGGCTTAATTTCTTCCTGGCTAAAGGACGTTGTGACAATAAAAGCAGCTGCTCGAGTTTTATTGTGAGAAAATGAGGAAAATTATTGTCCCCCCTGCAGGTAAAGGCGTTCGGTCCTGGTCTGAAGGGAGGCTTGGTGGGAAACCCAGCAGAGTTCACCATCGACACAAAGGGCGCTGGCACCGGAGGTCTGGGGTTGACGGTTGAGGGGCCTACTGAGGCCAAGATCGAATGTTCGGACAACGGCGACGGGACCTGCTCCGTCTCCTACCTGCCCACCGAGCCCGGAGACTACCTGGTTAACATCCTGTTTGAGGAGGTCCACATCCCCGGCTCGCCATTCAAAGCTGACATCCAGATGCCCTTTGACCCCTCCAAGGTGGTGGCGTCGGGGTCGGGCCTGAAAAGAGGCAAGGTGAGAAGCTGGAGAGGAAGATGGACAGGCGATATTCAGCACTTTAAATCATTTCAATGTCAGTTTGACCTGCAACCATGTTGATGTTTTCTGTTCCCAATGGCAACTACGAAGCTCTGATTTGAGCCTCTGACTCTCATAGAGGAGATAATTTAAAGAAACAGGACGATTACTTCAGGCTCCTTACACTTCCCAAAATGATCTTTTCTTTGACACTTTGCCAGGTTAATTGTGGAACTGTCCATTTTATAATTTAATTAAAGAACCATAGTTCCTCAAACAAAAAACAATTGTCAGATACAAGCTCAGTGTCGGCTTCCATCACTGTGTGTGTTTAAGTGTTAATGTCTCTTCCAGACTAGGCATGATAGTAATGTACAAGTGCTACTAGATGGCAATGGCTACATTTAAAGTGGGTATGGGAACCTTGTGAATCGATGAGTTTTCAACCGGTTTCTGCAAATGTTTCACAATAAAAGCCTTGTTAAGATACGAGGGGTTTCTGTCCACTGAAACGCTTGGGGGCTTTTAATTTTAAGTGCATACACAAAGTGTTGATTTTGTATTAACAGTGTCATACAGTAACTTTAACAAACGGGAGCTGATCAAAACATGGTTTTGTACTAAAATATGACTAATTACACTTATCAAACAGATTAAATTAAAATTAAAGGTATGTCTCTAATACAAGCCTGCTTCAAATAAAGGCCTGTTAGCTTCTGCTGTTGAGGTAAATAAAGGCCCAGTCACTCTTAGAGGAAATACAGTATAAAGTCTAATCCAACTTGTTGTGTGTGTGTTTGTGCAGGTTGGAGAGACCAGTGTGGTGAACGTAGACTGTTCACAGGCCGGACCAGGAGAACTCAGCTTGGAGGCGGCACTAGACACCCCACCGACCAGTCCTACTGGCTCTGCACCACGTTCTGGTAACACCAACTCTGTTTTCATTCACTAAAAACCCAGTATAGACACTATCTTTGATTGTAGACATTAACTACAAATTACACGGGCTGCATATTAATGGTGGTTAAATTGGGCTGGGGCTGTTCGAGGCTCAGCTTCAGCTATAGGTCAACTTTTTTTTTATGTCATTGTGTGACACTTAACTGCATACAGTATATACAGCCTTCAACTAAATATATATCTTTACACTTTACTCTGTCTTAATGATTCAATCAATGACTAAAACACGTTTTCTTTGAAGCTTTAGAGAACATCAACCTCAATGAGTTTACAAACATCAGAACTGAGAACCACTGTGTTAGTCAGTCAGTAGAGTGACGGGTGGATGCAAGGTAGGAAGAAAGACGGACTTCAGTTCTGTGATTGAAGTGTAAAAACTTTGTTCCAGGTGTTAAAGCAAAGACAGAGGTGGTGGACAACAAAGACGGGACGTACACGGTGACCTACATCCCTCTGACCTCCGGCATGTACACCCTGCTGCTGAAGTACGGAGGCAAGGCCGTCCCCGGTTTCCCTGCCAAGGTGATGGTGGATCCTGCCGTCGACACGTCCAAGGTCAAAGTGTTCGGACCCGGAGTGGAGGGACAAGGTGCAGTATGGTCCTTCTGAGTCAGTGTGTAGCTCTGCTTGGTTTAAAGGGGTCAAAGATAACACAACATTGTTTACGGGGAGAAACTACAGAGAAGTGGGATAAAAGTTTTGGGTTGCAGATAGATAGTTTAAATATTTCACACATTATCTAATTACAAATGTGCCACTTGGCATGCTCTTACAGACAGAAATCTGAACATTGAATAAACCCAGGTTCAACATTATTGTCGAGGGACTTTTGGATATCTCTTTTATGACTCCGTAAATTAGAAAATACTGTCAATAGCCATAAAAAATACATTTTCCCCCTTTGTTTTTAGGAATAAGATGTTATATTATATATTATATTATGCTACTGAAGTGGACGTCTCATTCTCAGAGAAAAAAGATCAGTGGCATGTTGCTTTAAACATACCTTCCTCCCTCTTCTCTCCTCCAGGTGTTTTCAGAGAAGCCACCACAGCGTTCACTGTGGACGCCCGTCCTCTGAGCCGGCGCGGAGGAGACCACATAAAGGCGGAGGTTAAGAACCCATCTGGAGCGCTGACGGACTGTCTGGTTACCGACAACGCAGACGGGACCTACGGTGTCGAGTACACTCCCTTCGAGAACGGTAACACACCTGCTGCACTGAGAAACACTCATCATGAAGCTTTACCAAACGATTTTACTGTGATCTACATAAGCTGCTGTTTGTCTCCGGGTGTGTTTCAGGCATCCACAGTGTCCAGGTTCTGTACGACGACACACCGGTTCCTAAGAGCCCGTTCAGAGTTTCTGTGACGGAGGGATGTGACCCCAGCAGGGTGGTGGCTACTGGCCCCGGACTCCAGCAGGCCCTGACTGACAAACCCAATAACTTTGACATCATCACCAGGTACTGACGGTAACATGAAAGACAGGCAGGAAGTCTCTTAACTTGAGGTCAAACTAATTTTAGGTGTGTTGCTCCTTTGCCAGAGGGGCAGGCATCGGTGGTCTCGGCATCACCGTGGAGGGTCCATCAGAGTCAAAGATGTCCTGCAAAGACAACAAAGATGGCAGCTGCAGTGTGGAGTACGTTCCCTTCACCCCCGGCCTCTACGACGTCAACATCACCTACGGAGGAGAACACATTCCCGGTGAGAGGGAGTTTTATTTTGTTAAAGACATGTCAGTCTTAATTTTGACAGCAATTTTTCATTTCGTTACATAGTTAAGTCATAGTCCAGTCCCTCCAGCCTCCGCTTTGCAACTTTGTCCAAACTTTTCTGCAAATTTGACATCATACGTGTATGTCTCAGTGAACCCAGTCAATGTTTTGGTTTATTAGTCACTAGTTTTTTTTGCACATATACTTTTTTTATTTTATCACAGGTACTGAAAAGAACAGATTTGTCATTATTGTTGAGAGTTTTTGTACAAGTACCCTTTTATTGTAACGACTTACATATATATAAAAATCTCAACTTTCTTTTGCAATTTTCACTTGCTCCTGCGATTTCATTGCAAAGCCTATAAACAGCGCAACATGTGTCCCAATTTTTTAGAAAAGCTGCCGTGAAATCAGGCATTTTAGAGTGCAATCTTCAGTGGGTCAGTTGATCTTTACTTTACGATCTAAAATTAGCAACTCTTGGTCATTCCCTTCTCCAATCAGTACAGGGCAGCAGCGTGTCTTGTTGCTTGTATTGTATTTCACGTTTAGTGAAAACACAGTTCGACACGTCTGCAAACGTCACTTAAAGTTTGTGTTTTTACCACTGATCGATGATTTTCCTTTCCTTTCCTTTTACTTGTTTTCCTTGACATCAAAAGCGAAATTTATCCTCACGTCCTCGTTTTTCTCTTTCTCTCAAATGTTGGCATTTCTGTACATTTTCGACGTGCAGCGAGTGCATGCTGGTTGACTTCCCGGGTGGATCAGTGCCATCCAGTTGTGTTCATCGAACCTCCCTGCCACACAAAGACATTCGCTCTGATCGAATCTCTTCCCAACTCGTCCGTCCCTAACATTTTCATCCTGTTTTTATTTATTGATGAAAGCGTCAATAGATTTCATCATGGTTTTGTCACCATAAATTAGTTTTTATGTCATTATCTTCTCGTTTTCTTCAGTTAAGAAATGCTGACAATGATCATTAGTCAATAATATGAACACTGATACAACAGTCTGTTTGTCCGTCTCTCAATACTTTGACTGTCCTCTGCTGTGTGTGGATCTCAGCTTCCAGTCCACTGATAAATCTTTAAAAATGTCTCACGTGTAAAGCTTCATTTTTCAAAGAAGGCTCAGTCGTTTCACTAAAACAGCTGGAAATTGGGATCAATCTCAGAAAGATCTAAAATCTAAACAATGACTTATCAACAGAGATCCATCCACTTAGATCCAACGTGTTTATTTCTTTGGGCTCTTTAATGTTAAATCCCTTATAACATTTTGTTTACTTGGCTCTAATTTCCGCCTGTAAACAGCCACTGATGTTAAAAGACATAGTTAATGCTCCTCTGTTAATGGTAAAAAGATGTTAAAAGACGTGCGGCGTGTTTCTGTTTAATGTTTTAAAGATGTGGTTGAAGTTAAAAAGCTGCAGCTCAGTTTAATTAACTTTGTTCAGGAAAAGCTCAGCGTGCGTCCCTGTTCGACACCTTTCACAAACAGCTGTTGGGTTTGTCGTTCTGCTGTGTGAAGGCTTCAGCCTGAGGTGCAAAGAGCTTCAGGATGAAGAAACAACACGATCCAGATCAAACTTACAAAGAGGATAAACTTTATAGAGCTTTTGCAATTAGGGAGCAGTTAGGCTACTTGCTTTTCGAAAATGTGTCTTCAAATAGCTTTTTTTTTGTGTTTCAAAACCTGAAGATATTTCAATTTTTGATCTCTAAAAACTATTTTCATTTGTATATCAACATTTCCTCTTCTTTTTCTTTCCAGGAAGTCCATTCAAGGTCCCAGTGACGGACGTGGTGGACTCCAGTAAGGTCAAGGTGTCCGGTCCCGGTGTGGGGTCAGGGGTCAGAGCCAATATCCCACAATCCTTCACGGTGGACTGCAGGAAGGCGGGCGTGGCCCCACTGGCTGTGGCCGTCACCGGTCCTAAAGGCCTCGCGGAGCCCGTCGAGGTGACGGACAACGGGGACGGGACTCACTTGGTGTCCTACACTCCATCTGTGGAGGGACCGTACTCTGTGGGCGTCAAGTATGCGGAGGAGGACGTCCCCCGCAGGTACAGAGCGGAACTGCAGTTACAGAGTCTCCTTCAGGAGGCAGCTGACAAAATTTAAAGTTCAAAGACAAAATCAGATCAGTAATATTTGTGGAAAAGAGAATTCAAAATTTACACTTTATAAATGCATGAAAAGCAGAAAAGAACCTGTTGTAAGTGTGTGTCTGTGTCTCTTCAGTCCCTTCAAATTCCGGGTTCTGCCGACTCATGATGCCAGTAAAGTGCGTGCCAGCGGCCCCGGGCTGACTAATGGAGTTCCCGCCAGCTTCCCGGTTGAGTTCAACATCGATGCCAAGGACGCTGGCCAGGGCCAACTGAGCGTGCTCATCACTGTCAGTAACACACACTCATGATTATACACACAAAATGAAAGAAGGCATCACACTTAAACTATCTTTCCTCCCGTCTTTCTTCTCTTCTCTTCCCTCCTTCTTCTTCAGGACCAGGATGGTAAACCTAAGCAGCCCACTATCCATGACAACGGAGACGGTACATACCGGGTGTCTTATATCCCCGACCGCACGGGTCGGTACACCATCGTCATAAAGTACGGCGGTGATGACATCCCTGCCTCACCTTATAGAGTCCGCGCCACAGCAACCGGAGATGCCAGCAAGTGCACAGTCACTGGTACGTGACCTCTGATGAATAAACGAAAAAACATTTTCAAACATGTGAAACACTGAGGGGATAAAATAAACCACATCCTCCTCCCCCTCTCAGGTCCGGGTGTGGGCCCCACAGTGGCCATCGGCGAAGAGCTGGGTCTGGTTGTGAACGCTAAGGGTGCTGGGAAGGGGAAGGTGAGCTGCGTGGTGGTTCAGCCCGACGGCAGCGAGGTGGAGGCCGAGGTACTGGAGAACGAAGACGGCACCTTCGACATCTTCTACACCGCACCAGCACCCGGGAACTACGTCATCTACGTCCGCTTCGGAGGGGAAAACATCCCGCGCAGTCCCTTCAAAGTCATGGTGAGCGAGGGATGCAGAATTGTGTTGATAAGGGATCCAAAATGAGTTCATGTAAGATGACCACATCTGTTGCAGCTTTTCAAGAGAATCACACCCCAAAGAGGTGGAGGCAGATGGAGATCTGACTCTTATTTGGCTTTAATACAGAATGGGTTCAGTATTTAGAAAGAACAAACCTGTGTTTTTAGAGGTTTTAGCTCCTCTTCTACAAATTTTGCACACATGGTTTTATATTTTAAATGTATGTATTTGTCCAGTGTTCATCCTGTTTTGTTCCAGGCAGCATCTGGTTTCAATTCACGTCTTTATAACATTAGAAACCAGTCAGCTGACTCTTATGTAACCGGTCACTGTTAACATTAATGTTGCATTCGTTTTTGTTGTATTATCATTGTGTAGTAGAGCTGCTGAAGTGCAGATTGATAGTTGTGATGACCTCATTCATGCCCTCAGGTTACAGACCAGGATTTATCCAAGAGGCCACAGCAGTGTGTGTCGGTGTCTGTTATTCTGTGTATATGTGTGTGTGTGTGTGTGTGTGTGTGTGTGTGTGTGTGTGTGTGTGAGGTCAGATGTTAACCCTTACTGTCATGTCTTCAGGCTACTGATGAGGTACCCATCATTCAAGAGCAGACGTCTCTACAGCAACAGGCTGCTCCCCCCGGAGCTGGCTTCCAGCCCTGGGTACCCCCAAACAGACACACACACACACACTCAAAACATACACAAGCTTGAGCATGCCTCATATTTGTGATTTTGGTGAAATTACCCTTTAACAGAACATGTGACAGCAGGGTCCAACATTAACATTTTTTCACTTGCCTGGTCGGGCAAGTGAGTCAAAAGTCTGCTTGTTAAAAGTGAATTTTTACTCGCCCATACTGTTTTTGTTTATTAGCAGTTATCAAATAATGTCTTTGATAATCCATGTTGGTGTAGTGCTGCGTAGCCAGGTCAATCCTGTTCTACTGTTGAAGAGCAATCACCCTGGAGTGAACGGCTGTGCGTTTTTTTGAAACGTGATCAGCCGTGATAATCAATTTTGAGATTACCTGACTTGCCTCAGTGTTTCATAGAAGCACCAGCACAAGGCTTTGGAAGACGGGGTGTCTGCAGCCCTCTTAGCTGCCATGGAAGTTGCTGTCAGCTCTTGTTATGGCACTTAAGCAATGTATTTTGGAAACTGGACGTGCCTTTGAAAAAAAAAAGACCCTGTTTTATTCACTTTGCTCTCAGACTTGTGGCAAAGTGTGCAATTCACCCACATCGTTTAATGCCACCCGACTAAACTCCTGTTTCCAGGTTATTTAAAATGCTCACTTGGACTTCAGCTCATAAACTTTGTCTTTACCTGCCACCATTTTCTCACGAGTGCCCAGTCAGT